>OV743444.1:0-242500 GCA_928269145.1 Agriphila tristella | reverse complement strand
TTCACCAGTATACTACTCACCCCTAGCTCCGCTATATTTCACCAGTATTCTACTCACCCCTAGCTCCGCTATCGTCCACCAGTATACTACTCACCCCTAGCTCCGCTATAGTTCACCAGTTACTACTCACCCCTAGCTCCGCTATATTTCACCAGTATACTACTCACCCCTAGCTCCGCTATAGTTCACCAGTATACTACTCACCCCTAGCTCCGCTATCGTTCACCAGTATACTACTCTCCCCTAGCTCCGCTATATTTCACCAGTATACTACTCACCCCTAGCTCCGCTATCGTTCACCAGTATACTACTCACCCCTAGCTCCGCTATATTTCACCAGTATACTACTCACCCCTAGCTCCGCTATATTTCACCAGTATACTACTCACCCCTAGCTCCGCTATATTTCACCAGTATACTACTCACCCCTAGCTCCGCTATCGTTCACCAGTATACTACTCACCCCTAGCTCCGCTATAGTTCACCAGTATACTACTCACCCCTAGCTCCGCTATAGTTCACCAGTATACTACTCACCCCTAGCTCCGCTATCGTTCACCAGTATACTACTCACCCCTAGCTCCGCTATAGTTCACCAGTATACTACTCACCCCTAGCTCCGCTATCGTTCACCAGTATACTACTCACCCCTAGCTCCGCTATAGTTCACCAGTATACTACTCACCCCTAGCTCCGCTATCGTTCACCAGTATACTACTCACCCCTAGCTCCGCTATAGTTCACCAGTATACTACTCACCCCTAGCTCCGCTATCGTTCACCAGTATACTACTCACCCCTAGCTCCGCTATCGTTCACCAGTATACTACTCACCCCTAGCTCCGCTATAGTTCACCAGTATACTACTCACCCCTAGCTCTGCTATCGTTCACTAGTATACTACTCACCCCTAGCTCCGTTATAGTTCACCAGTATACTACTCACCCCTAGCTCCGCTATAGTTCACCAGTATACTACTCACCCCTAGCTCCGCTATCGTTCACCAGTATACTACTCACTCCTAGCTCCGCTATAGTTCACCAGTATACTACTCACCCCTAGCTCCGCTATCGTTCACCAGTATACTACTCACCCCTAGCTCCGCTATAGTTCACCAGTATACTACTCACCCCTAGCTCCGCTATCGTTCACCAGTATACTACTCACCCCTAGCTCCGCTATATTTCACCAGTATACTACTCACCCCTAGCTCCGCTATAGTTCACCAGTATACTACTCACCCCTAGCTCCGCTATATTTCACCAGTATTCTACTCACCCCTAGCTCCGCTATCGTCCACCAGTATACTACTCACCCCTAGCTCCGCTATAGTTCACCAGTTACTACTCACCCCTAGCTCCGCTATATTTCACCAGTATACTACTCACCCCTAGCTCCGCTATAGTTCACCAGTATACTACTCACCCCTAGCTCCGCTATCGTTCACCAGTATACTACTCACCCCTAGCTCCGCTATATTTCACCAGTATACTACTCACCCCTAGCTCCGCTATCGTTCACCAGTATACTACTCACCCCTAGCTCCGCTATATTTCACCAGTATACTACTCACCCCTAGCTCCGCTATATTTCACCAGTATACTACTCACCCCTAGCTCCGCTATATTTCACCAGTATACTACTCACCCCTAGCTCCGCTATAGTTCACCAGTATACTACTCACCCCTAGCTCCGCTATCGTTCACCAGTATACTTCTCAACCCTAGCTCCGCTATAGTTCACCAGTATACTACTCACCCCTAGCTCCGCTATCGTTCACCAGTATACTACTCACCCCTAGCTCCGCTATAGTTCACCAGTATACTACTCACCCCTAGCTCCGCTATAGTTCACCAGTATACTACTCACCCCTAGCTCCGCTATATTTCACCAGTATACTACTCACCCCTAGCTCCGCTATAGTTCACCAGTATACTACTCACCCCTAGCTCCTTTATAGTTCACCAGTATACTACTCACCCCTAGCTCCGCTATCGTTCACCAGTATACTACTCACCCCTAGCTCCGCTATATTTCACCAGTATACTACTCACCCCTAGCTCCGCTATCGTTCACCAGTATACTACTCACCCCTAGCTCCGCTATATTTCACCAGTATACTACTCACCCCTAGCTCCGCTATATTTCACCAGTATACTACTCACCCCTAGCTCCGCTATCGTTCACCAGTATACTACTCACCCCTAGCTCCGCTATAGTTCACCAGTATACTACTCACCCCTAGCTCCGCTATCGTTCACCAGTATACTACTCACCCCTAGCTCCGCTATATTTCACCAGTATACTACTTACCCCTAGCTCCTTTATAGTTCACCAGTATACTACTCACCCCTAGCTCCGCTATCGTTCACCAGTATACTACTCACCCCTAGCTCCGCTATAGTTCACCAGTATACTACTCACCCCTAGCTCTGCTATCGTTCACCAGTATACTACTCACCCCTAGCTCCGTTATAGTTCACCAGTATACTACTCACCCCTAGCTCCGCTATAGTTCACCAGTATACTACTCACCCCTAGCTCCGCTATCGTTCACCAGTATACTACTCACCCCTAGCTCCGCTATTGTTCACCAGTATACTACTCACCCCTAGCTCCGCTATCGTTCACCAGTATACTACTCACCCCTAGCTCCGCTATAGTTCACCAGTATACTACTCACCCCTAGCTCCGCTATCGTTCACCAGTATACTACTCACCCCTAGCTCCGCTATATTTCACCAGTATACTACTCACCCCTAGCTCCGCTATAGTTCACCAGTATACTACTCACCCCTAGCTCCGCTATATTTCACCAGTATACTACTCACCCCTAGCTCCGCTATCGTTCACCAGTATACTACTCACCCCTAGCTCCGCTATAGTTCACCAGTTACTACTCACCCCTAGCTCCGCTATATTTCACCAGTATACTACTCACCCCTAACTCCGCTATAGTTCACCAGTATACTACTCACCCCTAGCTCCGCTATATTTCACCAGTATACTACTCACCCCTAGCTCCGCTATCGTTCACCAGTATACTACTCACCCCTAGCTCCGCTATATTTCACCAGTATACTACTCACCCCTAGCTCCGCTATCGTTCACCAGTATACTACTCACCCCTAGCTCCGCTATATTTCACCAGTATACTACTCACCCCTAGCTCCGCTATATTTCACCAGTATAATACTCACCCCTAGCTCCGCTATAGTTCACCAGTATACTACTCACCCCTAGCTCCGCTATCGTTCACCAGTATACTTCTCAACCCTAGCTCCGCTATAGTTCACCAGTATACTACTCACCCCTAGCTCCGCTATCGTTCACCAGTATACTACTCACCCCTAGCTCCGCTATAGTTCACCAGTATACTACTCACCCCTAGCTCCGCTATAGTTCACCAGTATACTACTCACCCCTAGCTCCGCTATATTTCACCAGTATACTACTCACCCCTAGCTCCGCTATAGTTCACCAGTATACTACTCACCCCTAGCTCCGCTATATTTCACCAGTATACTACTCACCCCTAGCTCCGCTATCGTTCACCAGTATACTACTCACCCCTAGCTCCGCTATATTTCACCAGTATACTACTCACCCCTAGCTCCGCTATCGTTCACCAGTATACTACTCACCCCTAGCTCCGCTATATTTCACCAGTATACTACTCACCCCTAGCTCCGCTATATTTCACCAGTATACTACTCACCCCTAGCTCCGCTATCGTTCACCAGTATACTACTCACCCCTAGCTCCGCTATAGTTCACCAGTATACTACTCACCCCTAGCTCCGCTATCGTTCACCAGTATACTACTCACCCCTAGCTCCGCTATATTTCACCAGTATACTACTTACCCCTAGCTCCTTTATAGTTCACCAGTATACTACTCACCCCTAGCTCCGCTATCGTTCACCAGTATACTACTCACCCCTAGCTCCGCTATAGTTCACCAGTATACTACTCACCCCTAGCTCTGCTATCGTTCACCAGTATACTACTCACCTTTAGCTCCGTTATAGTTCACCAGTATACTACTCACCCCTAGCTCCGCTATAGTTCACCAGTATACTACTCACCCCTAGCTCCGCTATCGTTCACCAGTATACTACTCACCCCTAGCTCCGCTATAGTTCACCAGTATACTACTCACCCCTAGCTCCGCTATAGTTCACCAGTATACTACTCACCCCTTGCTCCGCTATCGTTCACTAGTATACTACTCACCCCTAGCTCCGCTATAGTTCACCAGTATACAACTCACCCCTAGCTCCGCTATATTTCACCAGTATACTACTCACCCCTAGCTCCGCTATCGTTCACCAGTATACTACTCACCCCTAGCTCCGCTATATTTCACCAGTATACTACTCACCCCTAGCTCCGCTATCGTTCACCAGTATACTACTCACCCCTAGCTCCACTATATTTTACCAGTATACTACTCACCCCTAGCTCCGCTATAGTTTACTAGTATACTACTCACCTCTAGCTCCGCTATCGTTCACCAGTATACTACTCACCCCTAGCTCCGCTATAGTTCACCAGTATACTACTCACCCCTAGCTCCGCTATCGTTCACCAGTATACTACTCACCCCTAGCTCCGCTATAGTTCACCAGTATACTACTCACCCCTAGCTCCGCTATCGTTCACCAGTATACTACTCACCCCTAGCTCCGCTATATTTCACCAGTATACTACTTACCCCTAGCTCCTTTATAGTTCACCAGTATACTACTCACCCCTAGCTCCGCTATCGTTCACCAGTATACTACTCACCCCTAGCTCCGCTATAGTTCACCAGTATACTACTCACCCCTAGCTCTGCTATCGTTCACCAGTATACTACTCACCCCTAGCTCCGTTATAGTTCACCAGTATACTACTCACCCCTAGCTCCGCTATAGTTCACCAGTATACTACTCACCCCTAGCTCCGCTATCGTTCACCAGTATACTACTCACCCCTAGCTCCGCTATTGTTCACCAGTATACTACTCACCCCTAGCTCCGCTATCGTTCACCAGTATACTACTCACCCCTAGCTCCGCTATAGTTCACCAGTATACTACTCACCCCTAGCTCCGCTATCGTTCACCAGTATACTACTCACCCCTAGCTCCGCTATATTTCACCAGTATACTACTCACCCCTAGCTCCGCTATAGTTCACCAGTATACTACTCACCCCTAGCTCCGCTATATTTCACCAGTATACTACTCACCCCTAGCTCCGCTATCGTTCACCAGTATACTACTCACCCCTAGCTCCGCTATAGTTCACCAGTATACTACTCACCCCTAGCTCCGCTATCGTTCACCAGTATACTACTCACCCCTAGCTCCTTTATAGTTCACCAGTATACTACTCACCCCTAGCTCCGCTATCGTTCACCAGTATACTACTCACCCCTAGCTCCGCTATAGTTCACCAGTATACTACTCACCCCTAGCTCTGCTATCGTTCACCAGTATACTACTCACCTTTAGCTCCGTTATAGTTCACCAGTATACTACTCACCCCTAGCTCCGCTATAGTTCACCAGTATACTACTCACCCCTAGCTCCGCTATCGTTCACCAGTATACTACTCACCCCTAGCTCCGCTATAGTTCACCAGTATACTACTCACCCCTAGCTCCGCTATAGTTCACCAGTATACTACTCACCCCTTGCTCCGCTATCGTTCACTAGTATACTACTCACCCCTAGCTCCGCTATAGTTCACCAGTATACAACTCACCCCTAGCTCCGCTATAGTTCACCAGTATACTACTCACCCCTAGCTCCGCTATAGTTCACCAGTATACTACTCACCCCTAGCTCCGCTATATTTCACCAGTATACTACTCACCCCTAGCTCCGCTATCGTTCACCAGTATACTACTCACCCCTAGCTCCGCTATAGTTCACCAGTTACTACTCACCCCTAGCTCCGCTATATTTCACCAGTATACTACTCACCCCTAACTCCGCTATAGTTCACCAGTATACTACTCACCCCTAGCTCCGCTATATTTCACCAGTATACTACTCACCCCTAGCTCCGCTATCGTTCACCAGTATACTACTCACCCCTAGCTCCGCTATATTTCACCAGTATACTACTCACCCCTAGCTCCGCTATCGTTCACCAGTATACTACTCACCCCTAGCTCCGCTATATTTCACCAGTATACTACTCACCCCTAGCTCCGCTATATTTCACCAGTATAATACTCACCCCTAGCTCCGCTATAGTTCACCAGTATACTACTCACCCCTAGCTCCGCTATCGTTCACCAGTATACTTCTCAACCCTAGCTCCGCTATAGTTCACCAGTATACTACTCACCCCTAGCTCCGCTATCGTTCACCAGTATACTACTCACCCCTAGCTCCGCTATAGTTCACCAGTATACTACTCACCCCTAGCTCCGCTATAGTTCACCAGTATACTACTCACCCCTAGCTCCGCTATATTTCACCAGTATACTACTCACCCCTAGCTCCGCTATAGTTCACCAGTATACTACTCACCCCTAGCTCCGCTATATTTCACCAGTATACTACTCACCCCTAGCTCCGCTATCGTTCACCAGTATACTACTCACCCCTAGCTCCGCTATATTTCACCAGTATACTACTCACCCCTAGCTCCGCTATCGTTCACCAGTATACTACTCACCCCTAGCTCCGCTATATTTCACCAGTATACTACTCACCCCTAGCTCCGCTATATTTCACCAGTATACTACTCACCCCTAGCTCCGCTATCGTTCACCAGTATACTACTCACCCCTAGCTCCGCTATAGTTCACCAGTATACTACTCACCCCTAGCTCCGCTATCGTTCACCAGTATACTACTCACCCCTAGCTCCGCTATATTTCACCAGTATACTACTTACCCCTAGCTCCTTTATAGTTCACCAGTATACTACTCACCCCTAGCTCCGCTATCGTTCACCAGTATACTACTCACCCCTAGCTCCGCTATAGTTCACCAGTATACTACTCACCCCTAGCTCTGCTATCGTTCACCAGTATACTACTCACCTTTAGCTCCGTTATAGTTCACCAGTATACTACTCACCCCTAGCTCCGCTATAGTTCACCAGTATACTACTCACCCCTAGCTCCGCTATCGTTCACCAGTATACTACTCACCCCTAGCTCCGCTATAGTTCACCAGTATACTACTCACCCCTAGCTCCGCTATAGTTCACCAGTATACTACTCACCCCTTGCTCCGCTATCGTTCACTAGTATACTACTCACCCCTAGCTCCGCTATAGTTCACCAGTATACAACTCACCCCTAGCTCCGCTATATTTCACCAGTATACTACTCACCCCTAGCTCCGCTATCGTTCACCAGTATACTACTCACCCCTAGCTCCGCTATATTTCACCAGTATACTACTCACCCCTAGCTCCGCTATCGTTCACCAGTATACTACTCACCCCTAGCTCCACTATATTTTACCAGTATACTACTCACCCCTAGCTCCGCTATAGTTTACTAGTATACTACTCACCTCTAGCTCCGCTATCGTTCACCAGTATACTACTCACCCCTAGCTCCGCTATAGTTCACCAGTATACTACTCACCCCTAGCTCCGCTATCGTTCACCAGTATACTACTCACCCCTAGCTCCGCTATAGTTCACCAGTATACTACTCACCCCTAGCTCCGCTATCGTTCACCAGTATACTACTCACCCCTAGCTCCGCTATATTTCACCAGTATACTACTTACCCCTAGCTCCTTTATAGTTCACCAGTATACTACTCACCCCTAGCTCCGCTATCGTTCACCAGTATACTACTCACCCCTAGCTCCGCTATAGTTCACCAGTATACTACTCACCCCTAGCTCTGCTATCGTTCACCAGTATACTACTCACCCCTAGCTCCGTTATAGTTCACCAGTATACTACTCACCCCTAGCTCCGCTATAGTTCACCAGTATACTACTCACCCCTAGCTCCGCTATCGTTCACCAGTATACTACTCACCCCTAGCTCCGCTATTGTTCACCAGTATACTACTCACCCCTAGCTCCGCTATCGTTCACCAGTATACTACTCACCCCTAGCTCCGCTATAGTTCACCAGTATACTACTCACCCCTAGCTCCGCTATCGTTCACCAGTATACTACTCACCCCTAGCTCCGCTATATTTCACCAGTATACTACTCACCCCTAGCTCCGCTATAGTTCACCAGTATACTACTCACCCCTAGCTCCGCTATATTTCACCAGTATACTACTCACCCCTAGCTCCGCTATCGTTCACCAGTATACTACTCACCCCTAGCTCCGCTATAGTTCACCAGTATACTACTCACCCCTAGCTCCGCTATCGTTCACCAGTATACTACTCACCCCTAGCTCCTTTATAGTTCACCAGTATACTACTCACCCCTAGCTCCGCTATCGTTCACCAGTATACTACTCACCCCTAGCTCCGCTATAGTTCACCAGTATACTACTCACCCCTAGCTCTGCTATCGTTCACCAGTATACTACTCACCTTTAGCTCCGTTATAGTTCACCAGTATACTACTCACCCCTAGCTCCGCTATAGTTCACCAGTATACTACTCACCCCTAGCTCCGCTATCGTTCACCAGTATACTACTCACCCCTAGCTCCGCTATAGTTCACCAGTATACTACTCACCCCTAGCTCCGCTATAGTTCACCAGTATACTACTCACCCCTTGCTCCGCTATCGTTCACTAGTATACTACTCACCCCTAGCTCCGCTATAGTTCACCAGTATACAACTCACCCCTAGCTCCGCTATATTTCACCAGTATACTACTCACCCCTAGCTCCGCTATCGTTCACCAGTATACTACTCACCCCTAGCTCCGCTATATTTCACCAGTATACTACTCACCCCTAGCTCCGCTATCGTTCACCAGTATACTACTCACCCCTAGCTCCACTATATTTTACCAGTATACTACTCACCCCTAGCTCCGCTATAGTTTACTAGTATACTACTCACCTCTAGCTCCGCTATCGTTCACCAGTATACTACTCACCCCTAGCTCCGCTATAGTTCACCAGTATACTACTCACCCCTAGCTCCGCTATCGTTCACCAGTATACTACTCACCCCTAGCTCCACTATCGTTCACCAGTATACTACTCACCCCTAGCTCCGCTATCGTTCACCAGTATACTACTCACCCCTAGCTCCGCTATAGTCCACCAGTATACTACTCATTCCTAGCTCCGCTATATTTCACCAGTATACTACTCACCCCTAGCTCCGCTATCGTTCACCAGTATACTACTCACCCCTAGCTCCGCTATATTTCACCAGTATACTACTCACCCCTAGCTCCGCTATAGTTCACCAGTATACTACTCACCCCTAGCTCCACTATAGTTCACCAGTATACTACTCACCCCTAGCTCAGCTATCGTTCACCAGTATACTACTCACCCCTAGCTCCGCTATAGTTCACCAGTATACTACTCACCCCTAGCTCCGCTATCGTTCACCAGTATACTACTCACCCCTAGCTCCGCTATATTTCACCAGTATACTACTCACCCCTAGCTCCGCTATAGTTCACCAGTATACTACTCACCCCTAGCTCCGCTATAGTTCACCAGTATACTACTCACCCCTAGCTCCGCTATAGTTCACCAGTATACTACTCACCCCTAGCTCCGCTATAGTTCACCAGTATACTACTCACCCCTAGCTCCGCTATCGTTCACCAGTATACTACTCACCCCTAGCTCCGCTATAGTTCACCAGTATACTACTCACCCCTAGCTCCGCTATAGTTCACCAGTATACTACTCACCCTGTTACGTTATATGTTAATTTTTAATTCAAATTCAACATAAAATCTCCATTTTATTAAAATAAAATAAATAAAAGCATTTTTTTAAATAGCTAAATTAACCTTATTTCTAACTTAATATGACACTAAACTAATAACTACAATTAAAATAATATTGCACATTAAAATGCAAATCGAACGTATTATTTATTTAAACATTTTACCACTTCGCGAACGGTACCCTAACCTTCCTTTGTATCGCGTATCGATGTGAAGGCAGTGATTGCGAATAACACAATGCGTGTGCGCAACAGACTGCGCAGCTTGTAAGTACTGACTTCGCGATGAGTGATTTTGCTGTGTCATTGACAGACACCGTTTTCTGATCTCCCGCGGACGACACGAACTTATTTCGTCTTAAAGTCGCCACGCCCTTGGAAATCATTTCTATAATTTATTGAAAAAAGAGGTCACATATTGATCGAAGTGTGTTCGTCACTTTATTTAATTTTAAAAGTAAATTCAGTGCAATCCCCGAAAGGGTAAGTGTTGAACATCGCTTTGTAGTAGTTATTAGTTAGTAGTCACTTTGGTTTGTGTTTTAAAATAATTGTGTTACATTTAATATTGAGTGCACGCTGATGATTATGCATTCCTGTGTGTAAAAATCTCGGTGTGATCTTTTAAATTCCATAACGATGAAATCAAATTTGCAAAATCATTCACTTCATACCCTCACATTTTAATTTTATTAATTTTACCATTTAAATCATTGTAATTTCATTTTATCATATGTTCATTTTGTATGCAATTAGCACAATGCTTTTCTGCACAATTTTAATTAGTTTAATAGTTGTACACTCCGCTCTGATTGCGATAATTTGCCACTTCACCTACTGCATACTTTCTCTTCTCCCAACTTTTCTTGGCTTGGCTTAGGTGAATTGGCTATCGCAATCGGCGGCTGCTTAACATCAAGCTTATGCAGTTTGATGGCAATTTCAGGGACCCAGATTGACCCAGGGTAATCCAGTTTGACCCATTCAACTTTGGCCAAACCAACTTTGGCCGACCAACTTTTGCCACTTGGTTTTCTGCTGGCGGCCATTTTGCGACGCGCTTCACACGCTGCACTGCACCTTCCCACGCCACATCGGGCCACCTACCACCTGAGGGCCCCCCTTAAGATAAGTTGGGACACGCAAGTAAATACCAGTCGGGCCCCTTAAACTCACGACCCCATGCTCAAGCCATTAATAAATTATTGTACACGTAAGTTGTGGTTTCTCATTTAGCAACCCGCTACGCGACACTGGCGCCTCAACTTGGTTTTGGTATGGGCTGGTATTTGCTTTCGCAGTGAGTTGTAGTTAGTGTCTCTCGCCTTTGCGCCTCCGTGGAGTGTAGACGTGTGCTCAAATTTATAATCATAAGTGCTAAAATCCCTCAACAACTGGACGAAAACGGCGCCCCTCGCCTGCACGTATTAAGGAATTTGCATGCTGTCTCCTTCTGGCACCGCTGCTCGCGTTCGCGGACGGCACCAGCGACGCGTAAAAGAGAAGTCTCAATAAATAATTACACTATACCTACAATATACCTTCTCAAATTGGCTCCATTGGGGTTATTGAAATAGAACCGTACGAAGTTAATTCTATTATAAATAACCTCAAAACAGATTCTGCCGCTGGATGGGACGGGATCCCGACTAGGTTCATAAAACTAGCTAGGCCAATACTTGTTCCTCTGTTAGTCTATCTGGGCAACCTTATATTTGAGCAGGGAGTCTTTCCAAATGATCTTAAACGCTCAATTATACACCCAGTTTATAAGGGTGGAGATAGAGGCGATATCAATAATTATAGGCCCATCTCAGTGCTTTCTGTGATATCAAAGATTATTGAAAAATTAATAAACAGTCGCCTGCTAAATTACCTTAATAGTTTTGGTATCTTATCAAAGAACCAATATGGCTTTCGCACAGGAATAAGTACTCAAGATGCTATCTTGGATCTTACAAGAAACATAACAACACATCTTGACAATAAGAAAAAAGCTCTGTGTATTTTTCTAGACCTTAAAAAGGCCTTTGATACCGTCTCTATCCCCACTCTTCTCCATAAACTCGAAATAATCGGAATAAGAGGAAATTTTCATGCGTTACTATCCGATTATCTTCAGGATCGAACTCAGGTAGTCAAACTTGATAGTGATACATATAGCAATGCAATCATTACTAACAACTATGGTGTCCCACAGGGTAGCGTCCTCGGTCCTACCCTTTTTTTGATTTATATCAATGATTTGACTAACTTGACACTTACTAAAGGATCTGTTTTTTCGTATGCGGATGACACCGCTCTGCTTTTCCATGGTGACAACTGGCCACAAGTTTTTGCTACAGCTGAGTCTGGATTAGCTAGAGTTATAAAATGGTTAAATCTGAACTTGTTATCCCTTAATATGTCCAAAACCAACTTTATTACCTTTTCAATCCGTGATTCTTTTCAGCCAGAGAGTAATTTGCACATAACTGCACATTCATGTAAAAGAAATGACAATTCTTACAACTGTAACTGTCACAAAATTGAACGTGTTGACCAAACAAAATATTTAGGTGTCATGCTGGATAAGAATTTATCATGGTACCCACAACTAAACGCAGTAGCAAATCGCGCACGAAAGCTTATCTGGCTTTTTAAACACTTACGTGATGTTGCAGATAAAGAACTTATTATTTATATTTATAAAAGTCTTGTCCAGTCTTTATTGCTATATTGTATAATAATATGGGGTGGTACCTACAAAACAAAATTTATTAATATTGAACGTGCACAAAGAATGATTTTAAAAGTGATCCTACGTAAGAAGAGAATGTTTGGCACTAGTATGTTGTATGAAGAAGCTAATGTTATGTCTGTTAGGAAATTATATGTACAGCAGTGCATTCTTTATTTACATAAAAATTACTCTTTTGATCCTAAATTATTAAGTAAACGTAAAGCAAATACAGTGGTTAGCGTCAAAATTACCAAAACAGCATTTGCCCGGAAACAGTTTTCAGCTCAATCTGTGTCAATTTATAATAAAATAAATAGAATATTAAATATTTTTTCATTACCTTACCTTACATGTAAAAAGAAATTATCATCATGGTTAAAATTGCAAAGTTATGAAAGTGTAGAAAATCTTGTATCAAAATAAAAGTAATCACTATTTCTTTTAGTTTTTACTTAAGTATAAGGAAGTAATATAATATGCAACATTATTTTTTGTATGTGCGAAATCCGAAACTCGGGTCATATAATATTTTCATTTTTGGAATCAGTGTAAAGAAAAATATATAATGATACCTTAAAAACTTACGAAGTTTCAAGTTTCTTTTGTGTTGTGCGCGCGAAACATTTTAGTTTGGCGTGTGATAATTATGGTTTTGTTTATGGTTTTGTAAATATTATTTAGTCAAATATAGCATGATATAAAAATATTGCAATTGATTCTATTACTGATTCAGAACAAACAGTTCTAGGGTTTCGTATATGCTGAGAATGACCTCGTATATGTATATGCACAATATTATTTGAATAGGGATAGCATGTAAAGTTATGTTAATACTTAATAGTAAAGTAATTTAAAATTATATTTAAAAATACAAATATAAGCTCCTAGTTATGTACTACAAATAAATTATTGTAAACTAAAGAGAGGGGCCTCTTCTAATACAGGTTTTTACAAACTTAAAAGAAGAGACCCACACATTGTAAAGAATTACTTGTAGTAAATAATAAAGATTTTTTTTTTTTTTTGTTTTGTTTGTTAAAAGTGTGTTGTGTGCTTTTTTGTGTTTTTTCTTTTAAGTTCCGTGTTTGTTTTTTTTTTAGTTGCAAACCTGTTTTATTTTAGTTTGTTACTTTTTATTTGCAAATCTGTGTTTGTTTCTTTATATAACAGTGTTTTTTTTACTTTCTGTTGCCTTAGTTTGTTTTTTGTAACAGACGGAGTTAGGTAGTTATTTTTTAGTTTTAATTAGTTGTAAGTAGATAGTAAATTGTTCAACATTTACCCTCTCTTACGGATATTTTTTTCTTTTTTTTCTTTCGCGTCTTTTACCGAAGTTTCGTAATTTATTTTTTCTCCTTTTGTTGCTATGGCTTTTCCAATAAAATTTCTGTCCTTGCAAAAGTCGGAGCTAGAATACGAGGTGACCATTAGAGGTTCCACACCTTGTGATACTGTGCAAGACCTACGCAAGCAGATCGCGAAGTTAGCACCTTTATTTCCTTCTGAGGACATTTTGGACAGTCCATTAGAGGCTGCAGTTGATTTAGTTGGGGTTAGTGATACCCTCACTAAAACAAAAACAAATTTAGATTCGGGTACGGATAAGTTATCAGCAAGGTACACTGGGACATTATCGGGTTATCTGAAGTCCGAAGAGCGGGAGAGGACTCGATAATCCTCAACTCCGGTAACTTGCTTTACTACCGGGAGGGCGACCAACAGTCCCAAGGTGGTGTCGGGTTCATCGTCCACAAGTCCCTTGTCAACAACGTGATTACCATCGGAAGTGTGTCGACCAGGGTGGCGTACCTTATACTCAGAATATCCAAACGGTGTTCGCTGAATGTTATACAGGTTTACGCACCGACCTCGACACACCAAGATGACGAAGTGGAGGCTATGTATGAGGAGATCTCTAAAGCCATGCATAGCTACAAAACCCACTACACTGTTGTGATGGGGGACTTCAATGCAAAGTTGGGGAAACGATGCGGTGATGAGCTGAGAGTGGGGCAATTTGGAGTTGGGCAACGGAATGACAGAGGCCAGATGCTGGCTGACTTTATGGAGAAGGAGAACCTCTTTATGATGAACTCCTTCTTCAGAAAGCCGGAAAGCCGGAAGTGGACCTGGGTCAGTCCGGACGGTAAAGTCAGAAATGAGATAGATTTTATCATGTCGACGAAAAAGCAAATATTCAATGATGTCACTGTGATCAACGCTGTTAAGACGGGGAGCGATCACCGATTGGTACGTGGCACATTGAATATCAACCCAAAGCTGGAAAGATCTCGACTGATAAAATCAACAATTCGACCATTGCCGGCCCATATTCAAAACCCCGAGAGCTTTCAACTCGAACTCCAAAACCGCTTCGAAGCCCTTGAGAACAGCATAGATGTGGACGATCTAAACAACATGGTGGTGGATACTGTCCGTACGGTAGGGTCCAAGCTCTTTAAGACCCGCCGTCCCAAGATAAAGAAACTCTCCGACCACACACTCCTACTCATGGATCAGAGACGTGAAATGAGGCTCCAGAGTTCAGTAGATGCTAATCGTTATCGGCAGCTTAATAGACAGATATCTAAGTCTTTGACGAGCGACCTTCGCCAATTTAATACGAATCGTATTAAAGAGGCTATCGAGCGGAATAAAGGCTCCAAAGTGTTCGCGAGAGATCTGTCTATTGGGCAAAGCCAGATGACGAAGCTGAAAACTGACGACGGACGCATCATTTCATCAAAGCCTGAAATCCTGAGGGAGATCGAGAGCTTCTATGGGCAGTTATATTCCACGCAGACACCTGTTGAAAGCAAGGCTAAAGACCCCAGAGCCAAGCTTACCCGACACTATACTCAAGATATCCCGGACGTCAGCCTGTACGAGATTAGTATGGCTCTCAAACAGCTGAAAAACAACAAGGCGGCGGGTGACGATGGAATCACTACAGAACTTCTGAGAGCGGGCGGTAAGCCGATACTCAAAGTCCTCCAGAAGCTCTTTAATTCCGTCATCGTCCAGGGCAGAACGCCAAAGACATGGAACATAAGTGAGGTGATCTTGTTCTTTAAAAAGGGTGACAAGTCCCTCTTAAAGAACTATAGACCCATCTCGCTTCTGAGTCATGTCTATAAGTTGTTTTCGAGAGTCCTTACGAATCGTCTCGCTCGCAAGTTCGACGACTTCCAACCTCCCGAACAAGCCGGGTTCCGAAAAGGCTTTAGCACCATAGACCACATCCATACGCTGCGGCAGGTTATACAGAAGACCGAGGAGTATAATGAGCCACTTTGCTTGGCGTTCGTGGACTATGAGAAAGCCTTTGATTCGATTGAAACCTGGGCGGTGCTGCAGTCTCTCCAAAGGTGCCAAGTGGACTATAGGTATATCGAGGTGTTGAGGTACTTATACCAAAATGCCACCATGACGATCCGAGTACAGAACCAGAACACAAATCCTATCCAACTGCAGCGTGGTGTGAGACAGGGAGACGTTATTTCTCCGAAACTGTTCACAGCTGCGTTGGAGGACATCTTTAAGCTCTTGGACTGGAAAGGACTCGGCATCAACATTAATGGCGAGTACCTAACACACCTTCGTTTTGCCGATGATATAGTCCTTATGGCTGAGACCATGGAAGACCTGAACACAATGCTCGAAGATCTCCGTAGTGCTTCCCAAAGAGTGGGTCTTAGGATGAACATGGAAAAGACGAAAATTATGTCAAATGCCCATGTTGTACCCTCTCCAGTTCATGTTGGGAACACTACACTTGAAGTTGTTGACCATTACGTATACCTAGGACAGGCAGTCCAGTTAGGTAGGTCCAACTTCGAGAAAGAGATCTCTCGCCGAATCCAACTCGGGTGGGCAGCATTCGGGAAGCTTCGAAAAATCTTCGCGTCCGACTTACCTCAGTGTCTCAAGACGAAAGTCTATGAACAGTGTGTGTTGCCAGTGATGACTTACGGCAGTGAAACGTGGCCGCTAACTATGGGTCTCATAAGGAGGCTCAAGGTCGCTCAGCGTGCAATGGAGAGAGCCATGCTCGGCGTTTCCCAACGTGATCAAATCAGAAACGAGGAGATCCGCAGGAGAACTAAAGTAACCGACATCGCTCGAAGGATTGCTCAGCTGAAGTGGCAATGGGCGGGACACATAGCGAGAAGAACCGATGGCCGTTGGGGCAGAAAGGTTCTGGAATGGCGACCGCGCACCGGACGACGCTCCGTGGGTAGGCCCCCGACAAGGTGGACCGACGATCTGGTGAAGGTCGCGGAAAGCCAGTGGATGCAGGCAGCGCAGGACCGATCGTCGTGGAGATCCTTAGGGGAGGCCTATACCCAGCAGTGGGTGTCGTGTGGCTGATATGATGATGATGATGACGGATAAAAATACATTGTTACGTACGCAAAATCTGTTGCATCATTTGTATCATCGGATCAACCGAATTATTTCGGACGAGTCTGTCAAGCCTCAATATGATACGTGCGTTTTGCAGTTTAAAAGTTGTTTTGAAAAATTTAATTCTATTAAAGACAGTGGAATTGATCCTTTAATTTCTGCCAGCAATAGCGAGTCTTCTACTCCTGCATTACCTGTGAACATCTCAGTCACTTGCGATCGTGGGGGTCCTAGTGATTTAGGTAAAATAAAGTACGATGGAAAGACCTGCGTCAGGGCGTTCATTCAACGCGTAACGGAATTTTGTGACGCAAGGAACATTTCAGGCCCTAAAGCGCTTTCATTCGCTTCTGAGATTTTCACAGGTGACGCTTTGAATTGGTATAAGAGTGTAAAGAGCCGAGTTTCCTCTTGGAGTGAACTCATTATTCTGCTGAGGCAAGATTTTGATCAGTCTGACTTCGATTACAGACTGCTTTCAGAAATCCGTGCCAGAACACAGGGTGAAACGGAGAACATAACAATTTATTTATCAATTATGTCTGGTTTGTTTTCACGCTTAGCGAAAACATTGTCCGATGACGAAAAGTTGGAAATAATTCTCCATAACATTAGACCTTGTTATGCTAGTACATTAGCCTCAGTTAGTGAAATTAAAACACTCGAATCTTTACAATCCTTATGCCGAAATTATGAAAGCGTACAGTCACGTCTTGCAAACTTTCATGAGCCTAGTACAGCTACTTCTAATACCTTGGCTCCAGAATTTGCGTACAATGGTAATCGTAATAAAAATAGTGGTCATTTTAAATCAAATACACATAAACAAAATTTTAATACACCTTTTAATAAAAATCAAGCTTTTACGAAATACAAAAATAACTCAAACTATAGCTACACTTATAATAATAGTAAAACAAATCATCCTAATAATAATACAAACAATTATCCTAATAAAACAAATAATGAAAAGTATTTGCATGCTATCGAAGCTCATAAAGCTCGTTATTGTCCTAGGTGTCGTGTAGATACTCATAATTTGAGACAGTGTACAGAAGGTAAGGACAACATTTACTGTTTTAAATGTGGTCGAAAGGATGTTAAGACTCCTCAATGTCCGGACTGTAATTCAAGTAAACCATCCAGTTCAAAAAACTAGTAGAATTGAATTGTGGTAGTTCAAGTCACAATTTCTTTGATAAAGATGATTGGCAAAAGTGGCTTAAAACTTTAAGTGTTTTCTTTCAAGCATACCGAACTGCCACAATTCATAATAAACCTAATAATGATATTAGACCTTATGTCACAATTAATATTAACAGTCTCTCTTTTACTGGCTTACTCGATTCTGGTTCCGCAGTCACAATTTTAGGCAACAATTCACATTTAGTTTTAGAGTCTCAGGGATTTAAATTGATAAGAGACCGCTGTATATCAGTTACTGCTGCAGGTGGGCAGTCTTTAAGTAGTATTGGCTATATTAATATACCTGTGCACTTTGAAAACCAGTTTCACATTATTGAAGCTGTTGTTGTACCTGGTATTGATACGTCTCTTATACTAGGCGTTGATTTTTGGCGTAAATTTAAAATATGCCCTAAATATTTAGGAAACATTTCTATCGATTCAATAAATACACCGGCGGACGTCTCATCCGATATTATATTACATGGCTATGATAATTTAAGCGAATCGGAAAAAATGATTGCGGACAATATAATTGACCAATTTAAAGAGATTTCTTTTGAACAAAAGGGTCTAGGTAAAACTAGCTTAATAACGCACAGAATTGATACCGGCGATGCTCAACCAATCCGGCAACGATACTATCGCATGTCACCGGAAAAACAGCGTACTTTGATTGAGCAGGTCGATGAAATGCTAGCATTAGACGTAGTCGAACCTTGCGAAAGCGCCTGGTCTTCCCCAGTTTTGCTCGTGACCAAGAAAAACGGACAGCCTAGGTTCCGCCTCGATAGCCGAAAGTTAAACTCGGTCACCAAACGCGATGCCTATAACTTACCCTACATATCTGAGATTTTGGATAACCTCCGTGATGCGCGTTATCTTAGCAGCATCGACTTATCCAAATCTTTCTGGCAGATAGAGATTGCGCCCGAAGACCGAGATAAGACCGCTTTTTACGTCCCAGGCAGAGGTACACTTCGTTTCAAGAGAACTGCTTTTGGTTTGACCAATGCTCCGGCAACGCAACAACGGTTAGTAGACCTTCTGTTTGGCGAGTTTGGCGCAAATGTTTTCGCGTATATCGATGACGTTATCATCGTTAGTAATGACTACCAGACTCATGTCACGCTCTTGTTAAAGGTCTTAGAAAAGCTTAGAAACGCTAATCTCACCGTAAATTTAGAAAAATGTAACTTCTTTCGTAAAGAGCTGAAATATTTAGGATATGTCGTCGATAGTCGTGGACTACGTACCGATCCCGAGAAGGTGGAGGCCATATTGAACTATCCGACACCTACTTGTCGGAAGGACGTCAAAAGGTTTCTCGGGACAGCTACATGGTACCGTCGTTTTGTCCCCAATTTCAGCACTATTGCCGGTCCCTTAAATAGACTTACTTCCAACAAAAAAGGTGCACCCCCCTTTAAGTGGTCTGCTGAAGGTGATGCTTCCTTTCAGAAGCTGAAAGAATGTTTGGTTTCCGCGCCGATTCTGACTTGCCCCGATTACAACCAACCATTCGAGGTACATACAGACGCGAGCAGTTATGGCGTCGGCGCTATGCTCACGCAGACCAGGGACGGAAAAGAGCACCCTATTGCTTATATGAGCCGTTCGTTAGCTCCTTCAGAGCGTAATTACGGCATTACAGAGCGTGAGACTCTGGCTGTGATTACTGCCTTAGAGCATTGGCGATGTTATTTAGAGAACGGAAAAACCTTCACCGTATATACTGATCATAGTGCTTTAAAATGGTTCCTGACTCTAAATAACCCTACAGGCCGGTTAGCTCGATGGGGAGTACGATTATCATCGTTTAACTTCGAAATCAAACATCGTCGCGGGGTTGATAATGTTATTCCTGACGCTCTTTCACGTGCATTTCCAGTTAGTGCCATTAGTTCTTCCAACATATTGGACTCTAAAGACCAGTGGTACAAGACACTTCGCAACGGTTGTTTGAATAGTCCTCAACAGTATCCAAACTTTTTAATTAAAGATGATATTTTATATAGATTGACTAAAAGTAAATGTAGCCTTAATGACGAATTTTCATGGAAAATTGTTGTTCCTTCCGAGTTGCGGGAGAAAGTAATTTTGGAAAATCATTCTCAGCCTTCTGCTGGACATTTAGGTATTTTTAAGACATACCATCGCCTTATGCTTCGCTATTTTTGGCCGGGCATGCATAAAGACGTCGTAAAATTTGTAAGTTCTTGTGATAAATGTCTTGAGTACAAGTCACATAACCATCAAACATTAGGAGAAATGGGTCGTCCTAAACAGTGTTCACGCCCCTGGCAAATAAATTCAATTGATCTTATGGGACCTTTGCCTACAACTCGTAAACAGAACAACTACATTCTAGTTGTGACGTGTGTTTTTTCCAAATTTTGTTTAATTTATCCTATTAAAAAAGCTACTTCGGACGTCATTATTAAAATCTTAGAGGACAACGTTTTTCTTGTTCATGGAGTCCCACAGACAATTTTTCTAGATAATGGTACTCAGTTTATTAGCCGTGACACAACTGCTTTTTTCAAAAAATATAGCGTACCTAATGTATATTTCTCTCCAAAGTATACACCGCAAGTAAACACTGTAGAGCGCTACAATAGAACGATCATTACCTGCATAGCAACTTTTGTCGAGAATGATCACAGAACCTGGGATATTTTTATACCCAAAGTGCAGTTTGCCATCAATAACGCTGTGAATGAAGCAACTGGTTTCACGCCATCATTTTTAGTTTTCGGCAGAGAGCTCGTTACCTGTGGTACTCATTACACAGACACAGATTTAGGTGATGAGGTCTTATTCCTACCGCGCGATATTTATGCGGATAACTTAGGTTGCTTGTCAAGTATCTTTGACGATGTACAAGCAAAACTTTGGCATGCTCATGAAAAGAACACCGCACATTACAATTTGCGTCGTAAAGCAGCCGAATTTCAGGTGGGCGATATCGTTATGAAACGAGCCTATGTCCTTAGCGATAAAGATAAATATTTTAGCAAAAAGTTGGCACCGAAATTCATAAAATGTCGTGTCACTGCTAAAAAATCACCTTTAGTTTACGTTTTAGAGGATATGAAAGGTAAAGATTTGGGAACATGGCATATAAAAGATTTGAAATTAGCTGGTCTTAATAAGTAAATATTTTTTTTTAACAATAATTTCGATTTTTTTTTAACAGTAGATAGTAACTATAAATTATAACATGGACATTTTAGATAGTAACTATAAATTATAACATGGACATTTTAAATATTTTTTAACATATCGTTACAAAGCTAGAAACTTCGCATGTGTAACATCTAAATAAAGTAATCGTGTTTGTATGGGTTACCAGTTCATATGTAACAGGAACCTACCGTATTGTTAGGATGCGTCAATATTCTATAATATTGTTTATTGTTGCCTTTTGTAAGCGTGAAGTATGAGATGCATGAATGATGAAGTATGAAAGTGTTAATACGAACCATTAACTTAATTACTAAGTGCGGATTTTATTAAGAGGAATAAAATCCTTGGTCGCGCGAGGGAGTATTGTAACGTTATAAGTTAATTTTTAATTCAAATTCAACATAAAATCTCCATTTTATTAAAATAAAATAAATAAAAGCATTTTTTAAATAGCTAAATTAACCTTATTTCTAACTTAATATGACACTAAACTAATAACTACAATTAAAATAATATTGCACATTAAAATGCAAATCGAACGTATTATTTATTTAAACATTTTACCACTTCGCGAACGGTACCCTAACCTTCCTTTGTATCGCGTATCGATGTGAAGGCAGTGATTGCGAATAACACAATGCGTGTGCGCAACAGACTGCGCAGCTTGTAAGTACTGACTTCGCGATGAGTGGTTTTGCTGTGTCATTGACAGACACCGTTTTCTGATCTCCCGCGGACGACACGAACTTATTTCGTCTTAAAGTCGCCACGCCCTTGGAAATCATTTCTATAATTTATTGAAAAAAGAGGTCACATATTGATCGAAGTGTGTTCGTCACTTTATTTAAATTTTAAAAGTAAATTCAGTGCAATCCCCGAAAGGGTAAGTGTTGAACATCGCTTTGTAGTAGTTATTAGTTAGTAGTCACTTTGGTTTGTGTTTTAAAATAATTGTGTTACATTTAATATTGAGTGCACGCTGATGATTATGCATTCCTGTGTGTAAAAATCTCGGTGTGTTCTTTAGAATTCCATAACGATGAAATCAAATTTGCAAAATCATTCACTTCATACCCTCACATTTTAATTTTATTAATTTTACCATTTAAATCATTGTAATTTCATTTTATCATATGTTCATTTTGTATGCAATTAGCACAATGCTTTTCTGCACAATTTTAATTAGTTTAATAGTTGTACACTCCGCTCTGATTGCGATAATTTGCCACTTCACCTACTGCATACTTTCTCTTCTCCCAACTTTTCTTGGCTTGGCTTAGGTGAATTGGCTATCGCAATCGGCGGCTGCTTAACATCAAGCTTATGCAGTTTGATGGCAATTTCAGGGACCCAGATTGACCCAGGTTAATCCAGTTTGACCCATTCAACTTTGGCCAAACCAACTTTGGCCGACCAACTTTGGCCACTTGGTTTTCTGCTGGCGGCCATTTTGCGACGCGCTTCACACGCTGCACTGCACCTTCCCACGCCACATCGGGCCACCTACCAACTGAGGGCCCCCCTTAAGATAAGTTGGGACACGCAAGTAAATACCAGTCAGGCCCCTTAAACTCACGACCCCATGCTCAAGCCATTAATAAATTATTGTACACGTAAGTTGTGGTTTCTCATTTAGCAACCCGCTACGCGACAACCCCTAGCTCCGCTATCGTTCACCAGTATACTACTCACCCCTAGCTCCGCTATAGTTCACCAGTATACTACTCACCCCTAGCTCCGCTATCGTTCACCAGTATACTACTCACCCCTAGCTCCGCTATAGTTCACCAGTATACTACTCACCCCTAGCTCCGCTATAGTTCACCAGTATACTACTCACCCCTAGCTCCGCTATCGTTCACCAGTATACTACTCACCCCTAGCTCCGCTATAGTTCACCAGTATACTACTCACCCCTAGCTCCGCTATCGTTCACCAGTATTTTACTCACCCCTAGCTCCGCTATAGTTCACCAGTATACTACTCACCCCTAGCTCCGCTATCGTTCACCAGTATTTTACTCACCCCTAGCTCCGCTATAGTTCACCAGTATACTACTCACCCCTAGCTCCGCTATATTTCACCAGTATACTACTCACCCCTAGCTCCGCTATATTTCACCAGTATACTACTCACCCCTAGCTCCACTATCGTTCACCAGTATACTACTCACCCCTAGCTCCGCTATAGTTCACCAGTATACTACTCACCCCTAGCTCCGCTATCGTTCACCAGTATTTTACTCACCCCTAGCTCCGCTATAGTTCACCAGTATACTACTCACCCCTAGCTCCGCTATATTTCACCAGTATACTACTCACCCCTAGCTCCGCTATATTTCACCAGTATACTACTCACCCCTAGCTCCACTATCGTTCACCAGTATACTACTCACCCCTAGCTCCGCTATCGTTCACCAGTATACTAATCACCCCTAGCTCCGCTATAGTTCACCAGTATACTACTCACCTCTAGCTCCGCTATATTTCACCAGTATACTACTCACCCCTAGCTCCGCTATCGTTCACCAGTATACTACTCACCCCTAGCTCCGCTATAGTTCACCAGTATACTACTCACCCCTAGCTCCGCTATCGTTCACCAGTATTTTACTCACCCCTAGCTCCGCTATAGTTCACCAGTATACTACTCACCCCTAGCTCCGCTATATTTCACCAGTATACTACTCACCCCTAGCTCCGCTATCGTTCACCAGTATACTACTCACCCCTAGCTCCGCTATAGTTCACCAGTATACTACTCACCCCAAGCTCCGCTATCGTTCACCAGTATACTACTCACCCCTAGCTCCGCTATAGTTCACCAGTATACTACTCACCCCTAGCTCCGCTATAGTTCACCAGTATACTACTCACCCCTAGCTCCGCTATCGTTCACCAGTATTTTACTCACCCCTAGCTCCGCTATAGTTCACCAGTATACTACTCACCCCTAGCTCCGCTATAGTTCACCAGTATACTACTCATCCCTAGGTCCACTTATAGTTCACCAGTATACTACTCACCCCTAGCTCCGCTATAGTTCACCAGTATACTACTCACCCCTAGCTCCGCTATAGTTCACCAGTATACTACTCACCCCTAGCTCCGCTATAGTTCACCAGTATACTACTCACCCCTAGCTCCGCTATAGTTCACCAGTATACTACTCACCCCTAGCTCCGCTATCGTTCACCAGTATTTTACTCACCCCTAGCTCCGCTATAGTTCACCAGTATACTACTCACCCCTAGCTCCGCTATAGTTCACCAGTATACTACTCAACCCTAGGTCCACTTATAGTTCACCAGTATACTACTCACCCCTAGCTCCGCTATAGTTCACCAGTATACTACTCACCCCTAGCTCCGCTATAGTTCACCAGTATACTACTCACCCCTAGCTCCGCTATCGTTCACCAGTATACTACTCACCCCTAGCTCCGCTATATTTCACCAGTATACTACTCACCCCTAGCTCCGCTATCGTTCACCAGTATACTACTCACCTTTTGCTCCGCTATCGTTCACCAGTATACTACTCACCCCTAGCTCCGCTATAGTTCACCAGTATACTACTCACCCCTAGCTCCGCTATCGTTAACCAGTATACTACTCACCCCTAGCTCCGCTATAGTTCACCAGTATACTACTCACCCCTAGCTCCGCTATAGTTCACCAGTATACTACTCACCCCTAGCTCCGCTATATTTCACCAGTATACTACTCACCCCTAGCTCCGCTATAGTTCACCAGTATACTACTCACCCCTAGCTCTGCTATAGTTCACCAGTATACTACTCACCCCTAGCTCCGCTATAGTTCACCAGTATACTACTCACCCCTAGCTCCGCTATCGTTCACCAGTATACTACTCACCCCTAGCTCCGCTATAGTTCACCAGTATACTACTAACCCCTAGCTCCGCTATCGTTCACCAGTATACTACTCACCCCTAGCTCCGCTATAGTTCACCAGTATACTACTCACCCCTAGCTCCGCTATAGTTCACCAGTATACTACTCACCCCTAGCTCCGCTATCGTTCACCAGTATACTACTCACCCCTAGCTCCGCTATCGTTCACCAGTATACTATGCACCCCTAGCTCCGCTATAGTTCACCAGTATACTACTCACCCCTAGCTCCGCTATATTTCACCAGTATACTACTCACCCCTAGCTCCGCTATCGTTCACCAGTATACTACTCACCCCTAGCTCCGCTATCGTTCACCAGTATACTACTCACCCCTAGCTCCGCTATCGTTCACCAGTATACTACTCACCCCTAGCTCCGCTATATTTCACCAGTATACTACTCACCCCTAGCTCCACTATCGTTCACCAGTATACTACTCACCCCTAGCTCCGCTATCGTTCACCAGTATACTAATCACCCCTAGCTCCGCTATAGTTCACCAGTATACTACTCACCTCTAGCTCCGCTATATTTCACCAGTATACTACTCACCCCTAGCTCCGCTATCGTTCACCAGTATACTACTCACCCCTAGCTCCGCTATAGTTCACCAGTATACTACTCACCCCTAGCTCCGCTATCGTTCACCAGTATTTTACTCACTCCTAGCTCCGCTATAGTTCACCAGTATACTACTCACCCCTAGCTCCGCTATATTTCACCAGTATACTACTCACCCCTAGCTCCGCTATAGTTCACCAGTATACTACTCACCCCTAGCTCCGCTATATTTCACCAGTATACTACTCACCCCTAGCTCCGCTATCGTTCACCGGTATACTACTCACCCCTAGCTACGCTATATTTCACCAGTATACTACTCACCCCTAGCTCCGCTATCGTTCACCAGTATACTACTCACCCCTAGCTCCGCTATAGTTCACCAGTATACTACTCACCCCTAGCTCCGCTATCGTTAACCAGTATACTACTCACCCCTAGCTCCGCTATAGTTCACCAGTATACTACTCACCCCTAGCTCCGCTATCGTTCACTAGTATACTACTCACCCCTAGCTCCGCTATCGTTCACCAGTATACTACTCACCCCTAGCTCCGCTATAGTTCACCAGTATACTACTCACCCCTAGCTCCGCTATAGTTCACCAGTATGCTACTCACCCCTAGCTCCGCTATCGTTCACCAGTATACTACTCACCCCTAGCTCCGCTATAGTTCACCAGTATACTACTCACCCCTAGCTCCGCTATCGTTCACCAGTATACTACTCACCCCTAGCTCCGCTATAGTTCACCAGTATACTTCTCACCCCTAGCTCCGCTATAGTTCACCAGTATACTACTCACCCCTAGCTCCGCTATCGTTCACCAGTATACTACTCACCCCTAGCTCCGCTATCGTTCACCAGCATACTACTCACCCCTAGCTCCGCTATAGTTCACCAGTATACTACTCACCCCTAGCTCCGCTATCGTTCACCAGTATACTACTCACCCCTAGCTCCGCTATATTTCACCAGTATACTACTCACCCCTAGCTCCGCTATAGTTCACCAGTATACTACTCACCCCTAGCTCCGCTATCGTTCACCAGTATACTACTCACCCCTAGCTCCGCTATCGTTCACCAGTATACTACTCACCCCTAGCTCCGCTATCGTTCACCAGTATACTACTCACCCCTAGCTCCGCTATAGTTCACCAGTATACTACTCACCCCTAGCTCCGCTATCGTTCACCAGTATACTACTCACCCCTAGCTCCGCTATAGTTCACCAGTATACTACTCACCCCTAGCTCCGCTATAGTTCACCAGTATACTACTCACCCCTAGCTCCGCTATCGTTCACCAGTATACTACTCACCCCTAGCTCCGCTATCGTTCACCAGTATACTACTCACCCCTAGCTCCGCTATAGTTCACCAGTATACTACTCACCCCTAGCTCCGCTATATTTCACCAGTATACTACTCACCCCTAGCTCCGCTATAGTTCACCAGTATACTACTCACCCCTAGCTCCGCTATCGTTCACCAGTATACTACTCACCCCTAGCTCCGCTATCGTTCACCAGTATACTACTCACCCCTAGCTCCGCTATCGTTCACCAGTATACTACTCACCCCTAGCTCCGCTATAGTTCACCAGTATACTACTCACCCCTAGCTCCGCTATCGTTCACCAGTATACTACTCACCCCTAGCTCCGCTATAGTTCACCAGTATACTTCTCACCCCTAGCTCCGCTATAGTTCACCAGTATACTACTCACCCCTAGCTCCGCTATCGTTCACCAGTATACTACTCACCCCTAGCTCCGCTATCGTTCACCAGTATACTACTCACCCCTAGCTCCGCTATAGTTCACCAGTATACTACTCACCCCTAGCTCCGCTATCGTTCACCAGTATACTACTCACCCCTAGCTGCGCTATAGTTCACCAGTATACTACTCACCCCTAGCTCCGCTATCGTTCACCAGTATACTACTCACCCCTAGCTCCGCTATATTTCACCAGTATACTACTCACCCCTAGCTCCGCTATATTTATTTATTTATTTATCGTTTTTGGATAGCTAACAGCTTATAAACATACAGATAACAACAAATATATATAACTAAAAGCTATTGACAAGCTACCACATGTAGAATTCAAAAGAAGTTGATCTTAAAGCAATCATAGCCCAGAAGGGACAGGTGCGCAACAGTATAATATAAACATTAAACTAGATTTTAAACATTAACTTAATAACAGTCGTGATGCTGTTGAAAAACAAATCAATATTGGCGTCAGCGTTATTAATTTTTATTTTATTTTTTATTTTTTTTTATTTATTAATTTAATTCAGGCGACTAGGCCCATACAATATATACCTTACAGACTAACATACATATATTTAAATTAAATTTTATAAACTATTTTCCACGTATTGACGGCGGCGACGTTTTGCGCAACGCAGTGTCCGGTATCCGACCGCGAAACCGTCGGAACAAAACACCCTTCAGCCAAAAATCTTCTTTCATGAAGGTCGACAGATGTTCGGTCGGTGCCCTCACCACAAATGAATTGAAGTTTGCATTGTGGCGAGACTCCAACCGCTCGACCCTCAGACAAAATTTGGTCTTCACTCTGATGTTCTCTATGATATCATCAGGTTTCGTACTGTAGTGCAGACGGGACACGTACAGCAGCGTTGTCGGGATGGCCGGACGAAGCAGATGGTTGTGTCCGGTCGGGGCGGTGCCACATAGGTTACGGCGAGTAGGCTTCTTCTTCCTTTCCACCTTCTTGAAGCCGTCCTTGTCGCACTCTTCATCCAGTCTCCGCGGAACTGACTGCACGGGCTTAGAGACCGGCTGACGTTGTTTTTCTTATTGATTAATGGCGGAACAAGCTCTCATAAGGAAACTGTTATGCCTGTAGTTGGTGTGCATAGAAGGAATACTAAATGGTCTATATGAATCGTTGCGGGGCGCTCTTGTAGGTGTTTTGAAACGAATTTTATAAAGTAGTTCCGGACAATCCACTGAACCTCTAATCAACTTAAGTAGAAATGAAACATCTGCAATATTACGTCTAACAGAAAGTGGTAGCAGGTGAAATTTAGTACAACGATCTTCGTAAGATGTTTTAGGAATTTTGAATTTGAAATTTAGGAACCGAGTAAATTTTTTCTGGATCTTCTCTATATCATTTATGTATGTTACGTAACAGGGGTTCCAAATCTGGCTAGCATACTCGAGATGGCTGCGGACATAAGCACAATAAAGGATTTTGATGGTTTTAATGCGTTTAAAAGGCTTAGACAGGCGCATAATAAACCCTAGTGAACGAGATGCCTTATTGATAGTATTGACAATATGTTTATCAAATAGCAGTTTAGAATCAAGGATGACTCCCAGGTCTTTAGCTTCCTGACGAATGGATAATTTTTCATTTTTGATACTGTAACTACTATTAAAGGGATTGATTTTACGGGTAAAACTTATAGAAAAACATTTAGATACGTTCAAATCTAGTTTATTTAAGTAACAGTATCAGTCTAACCTTTGGAGATCATCCTGAAGCTGAACCGCATCAATATTATTATTTACAATTTTAAAAAAAATCATGTCGTCTGCAAATAAGAGATGATTAGAATGATGAAAACACTGACCTATATCATGAATAAAAATAATAAAAAGCAAAGGACCAAGCAGGGAGCCTTGAGGAACCCCAGAGGGTATGAGTGACCACGAAGATGTATATCCACTAAGCACTACCGCCTGAGACCTTTTGTCAATGTACGATGAAAACCATCTGAATAGATTTCCCCTAATGCCTACCTTCATAAGCTTTAATAATAACATTATAATAATATGATCAAGACGATCAAACGCCTTGGCGTAATCAGTGTACACCGCGTCAACTTGGTTGCCCAAATCCATTTGATCCGTCAAGTAGTCAGTGAACACGGCAAGGTTAGTCACAGTGGAACGATTTTTCAAAAATCCGTGTTGCTGAGGGCTAAAGCTTAACTTTAAACTGTTGTAAACCTGGTCGTACACTAACCTTTCAAGTACTTTGGCAAGTTGACACAGTTTAGAGATCGGTCTGAAATTTTCAACACAATCCTTAGGACCTTTTTATGTATTGGCGTTATATAAGCTGCTTTCCATCTGGCAGGCATAATACCCTCATTAAGGGATCTTTTGAAAATAATAGAGACGGGATGGCATAATTCTTCAGCACAGTTTACCAAAAACAAAGCAGGTAGATCATCTGGTCCAGCGGACTTGTTGACGTCCAGGGATTTTAGAAGTTTAAGGACAACACTGGATTCAACTTCTATAGAGCCAATGTCACAGGCACCAGTTACTCCATACTCATGATTATGACGCATTGAGTCAGAGACAAGGTCATCACTATCCAGGAAGGTAGACCGAAAATATCTAGAAAAAAGTTCCCAAATAGCAGCTCCGTCGTAACACGGTTGGCCTTGATATGACATACACGCAGGGTACGATGATGAACTACGCCGATTTTTGTTATAAGACCACAACGCCCTCGGATTATCTAATATGGAGTCTTCGATACGAGAGATGTAATTATGATAGCACTCATTTTCAACCTCATTAGCTCTGTCGCGAAGTTCTTTGAATGAGAGTTCGTCATGCTTGTTGCCGTACACCTTGAACTTACGATGGAATTTTAATTTTTCTTTTAATATTTTTAATAACGCTGAATTATACCATGGTGGAAATGTGCTGGGCACAGTCCGTTTAGTTGGTACAAAATCGTTAATTAAACGATTGATAATGTCGTAAAAAGCGTCAACCGCAGCATCAACAGTACCACAGCAAAGCTGTTGGCCCCAATCAATTTCAGACAATTTGGACCGTATTGACGTATAATCAGCTCGATTAAATATGCGTATGCTACGTTTAGGAACCTTAAGCGGATTAAGTTCAATAAAATTAACGGAAATATCAAGCGCTTTGTGGTGGGGGTCTTCCGAAACAAGGGGATTAAGGCTACCAGACACTGACACAAAGTCGTTCGAAATGACTAGATCCAATATTCTGCCTAGGTTGTTGTGAATATAATTAAATTGATCAAAAGAGCACAAATTTAAAGTATTTATAAAATCAGAGCATGCGTCGCCGGGTAGTCGGGCCGCTTGTAATCCCTTATTAGTGGGTTCCCATACAATGGAACTCATATTAAAGTCACCGATAATAAGAAATTTATCCAATGGGTTTTCGTTTCTAATTAAAGTAAGTTTGTCCATGAAATTATACAACTGCGTATTTTGAGAATTACCTCTATTTTCGTCACATAAATAGATGGTACATAAGTGTAGCTGAAGTTTTAACTTACTAGAAGAGTCATTAAATGAGATAGTTAACCATAAATCCTCCGCACTAGACTGCCACTGAGGCTTACAAGCAACCAAAATACCGCGGCGAGCACCGATTAATACTCCACCGCCTCGAGTCTGCCCAGTTCTAGAATAATCCCTGTCACGTCGCCATACTACATAACGGTCGTCAAACAGTTCACTGTCGGATATCCCATCCAAAAGCCAAGTCTCGGTTAAAGTTATTAAATCGTAGTCGTGTAACAACAAATTACGCAAAAATATATCTGTTTTCGTTCTCAACCCCCGAACGTTCTGATAATAAATGTTTAGATTAGCCATTTATAATGCAATGACAACAACTAAGTAAGTAAATAATATAAATTCCATAAACTAGTACGTAAAAATAAACGAGACTTACCACAATTAACATAAGTCCATTTAAACGAAACTTATTCAAATTGAAATGCACCACCAACCACAAGCCAACAGTTATCACTGATATTAAAATGTATAGAAAACGAACACAATAAATGTAGGAATTAACAAACCACCACAAATATCTTATTTCAAGTTCTAGTACAATAATCGAACAAAAAGAAGAGGGTAACAACAATAAACTGCACGCAGAAATTATCGGTAAACAGGCAGGGAGGTCCAACCTGCGGCCCGCTATGCCGACGCAGAGAATCATATTATGAACAAAATTATTATACAGTTGGGAATGTTTAGCAAAGCTCAAAGGAAAAGATACAATGTAAATGCTAACATTCCACTTAAATGAAAAATTATCCTGATAAGTTGCCTTAACGGTAAATTCAAACACTAGCCAAAATACACTTAAAGAAAAAATAAAACTAATCAAGTTTGGGATGCGTTTCCGCTGATTTTCGCGAGATCCTTTTCTTTTGTTATTATAAACAACGGGGAAGTGGTGTCCTTCCGAACAAAGATCTTGGCATGCTTGACCCAAACAAACTGAAAATTATTCTGACTTGCTAGCAACTTAGCCTTAGAAAGTAGTTGCTTCATGTGACCAGTCAAATGGTCATTGACAAATATTCGGTGAGATCCCTGAAGACCAATATCAGATGGCGAAAGAGATTTGTTCAGACGGGCCGCAGCTACAAAGTCCTCTTTAGTATATTTGTTCACGAAAGAAACAACAATGGCCTTGGCAGTGACGCCTTTGTCCCTTGATGGAATACGTGTCACAAAGTTGATACTTGATTTGGCAACGGGGTAAGTTATTTTGGCCCCGATTCTACTAACAATATCAAATAGATTCTCATTAGCTTTTTGAGGCACTCCTTTTATCTCAATATTGTTCGCCCTCAACCACTGATCTTTCGCGATAAGTTCCTCTTCTAACGATCCCACCCGCTGATTAAGCGAGACAATGTTCTCCTTAAGCTTATCTACTTCATCTATCCGTTCTTCCAATTTATTAATTTGGTTACTATTATAGGTCTTCGTGACTGTCTTCAGCTCACTGACATCTTCTCTTATAGTTTGAATATCAGTAGCGAGAGTGACTAGGGGTGAAATGGTCGACTGAATTTTGTTCAGTTCCTGCATTATATTCTCTAAGGTTAATGGGCTCTTAGAAACAGGCCATACAGCACCAGCACCACACGCTGAGAGGGCTGACGGCTTGTTGGCTGATTTGCAGTTGCTACACTTCCACGAAGATCTGCGATCGCCCAGTTTGCGATATCCTTGTTCAGTTATACCGCTACACGCAAAGTGGAAGTGCTTCGAACATGAAGAGCAACACACTCCATCGTCAACAACCTCGTGACAGCGACCACAAGATGACGTTGGTGAAGTATGATCCATAGCGTCGGTGGTAGTACGACCCATTGAGTTGACAACACCTGACTTAGAAGATTTCTTGTTAAATTGATCTATAGGCTACAAAACCAGTCGTGCGAGACACCGGTAACCAGCGTTAATTTCCATAAGCCGGGGGTCAAGTTAACTGGACGGTAAACGCGGCACCGACCAGCGACAGTAGACACTGGAGGCACCCACAAAACACGATACGGCAGAGGTCTAGTTCACTGGTTAAGCGCGGAGCAATGCGTAGAAGCAAGCACTCGCAGCGAGGCGAAGGTCGCGACTGAGTTCACCAGTATACTACTCACCCCTAGCTCCGCTATAGTTCACCAGTATACTACTCACCCCTAGCTCCGCTATCGTTCACCAGTATACTACTCACCCCTAGCTCCGCTATAGTTCACCAGTATACTACTCACCCCTAGCTCCGCTATCGTTCACCAGTATACTACTCACCCCTAGCTCCGCTATAGTTCACCAGTATACTACTCACCCCTAGCTCCGCTATAGTTCACCAGTATACTACTCTATTAAATCCAAAGACTTTAAAAAGAAATTTAGTGATTGGGCAACACCAGGCATATATGTTAGCAGAAATAAGTTGTTTGAATTATATGGTCAGAAAACAATTTCAAATGATCCCGAATTTCATGAATATGTAAGAAACTATTCAAAAATGTTTAATAAAGTATGTACTTTAGCAAAAGCAAAATGTATATCTACAATAATTAATCAGTCAGATAATAAAATAAGAGCCACTTGGAATATTCTAAATAAAGAGACTGGGAAAACTAAAAATAATGACCGTGAATACTCAATAGTATCAGACAATAAAATTATTGAGTCAGATGAAGGAGTGGCAACAATTTTTCAAGATTTCTTTTCTAAAATACCTATTGCAACTACCAGTAATTTAAATTCATCTCCAAAAATTGCTGTCTCCCTCTTGGAATCATGTGTTGATAAGTGCAATAATGTATTTAAATTTAGACATATCAATAGTGATACCATTCTTAAAACATTTAATTCAATAAATATAAAAAAGACTGAAGATCTCTGGGGCATTTCAACTCACATAATTAAGTCTATAATAACTACCATTGCTCCCCATCTTGCTTTTATTTTCAATAAGTGTGTTGATGAAGGGATATTTCCAGACTTAATGAAATATAGTAAAATCATCCCTCTTTTTAAATCTGGGGACAAAAGCGATCCCGCTAACTTTAGACCCATTTCCATTTTGCCAGCACTAAGCAAAATTTTTGAAAAGATCATTTATGATCAATTATTAGCACATTTTCTTATCAACAAACTACTTCACGAGAAACAATTTGGTTTTACTCGTGGTAGATGCACAACTGATGCTGGAATTGCACTTCTCAAACACGTCTTTGAAGCATGGGAGAGTAAACAGGATGCAATTGGTATATTTTGTGATCTCTCTAAAGCATTTGATTGTGTCAGTCACAGTACTTTATTAGATAAATTGGAACATTATGGTGTATCAAAAAATGCAGTAAGCCTTATGCAATCGTATCTGTCGGCGAGAACCCAAAAAGTTGTTGTAAATAAAACAGAATCCTATGAAGCACCTATTACCATGGGCGTGCCGCAGGGATCGATATTGGGTCCATTGCTTTTTCTTATTTATATTAATGACCTTCCTTACTATACTAAAAACTTATGTGAAATAGTACTGTTTGCTGATGATACTTCTTTAATTTTTAAAGTTGATAGAGGATGTAACTGCAGTGACGATGTAAACAGCACTCTTTCCAAGGTGATGCATTGGTTTACTATTAATAATCTGAAGCTTAACTCTAGTAAAACTAAATGTGTCAAATTTTCACTTCCTAATGTGAGGCAGGTTCATATGACTATACATGTAAATGGCGAAGCAGTCGAATTTGTTGACTCAACAAAATTTTTAGGTATTACTATAGACTCGCGGTTGCAAGGGGCCCTCATATCGATATCCTGTCAAGCAGACTTAGCTCTGCTGCCTTTGCAGTTAAGAAAATAAGGCTTCTGACCGACATTGAAACAGCAAGATTGGTTTACTTCAGTTATTTTCATAGTATTATGACCTACGGTTTGTTGTTGTGGGGCTCAGCTGCTAATATTAATAACATATTCATCTTACAAAAAAGGGCAGTGCGCGCTATATACAACTTACGGTCTAGAGATACTCTTCGTGACCTATTTAAAGAAATTAAAATATTAACGGTAGCTTCCCAATACATCTATGAAAATATAATGTATGTAAAGAAAAATTTAGATAGCTTTGTAAAAAATAGTAATGTTCATAAACTCAATACAAGAAACAAGAACAAACTTGCTGTTCCAAGGCGCAGACTGCATAAAACCGGAAGCTCTTTTTTGTGTAGATGTATTACCTTTTATAATAAGATACCAGAACAAGTCACAGAACTGCCCTTGGAAAAATTTAAAAATACTGTTAAATCCAATTTAATGAGTAAAGGTTATTACACTGTTGACGATTATTTGAAGGATAAAAAGGCATGGGCATAGCTTTTGTATTGTTAATTATTACTCTAATACCTCAGTGTTGATTAGAAAAAGTCCGGGGTTCTTTCATAGGTCTAGATAAAAGTCCTTTAATTAAACTCGAATCGTGATTTTCTTTTCTAAGTATAAAATTGTGAGAAGTATCCTACCTACTTAAAAACGTACTTCTGGCTTCCTGACTCGACGACTTAATATGGGTAGCTTTAGTATGTCATGCTCACTTCAAACATTTCTGCGGTGGTGTCGTGTGAGGCGGGTCGTTACGTTCCCTCAAATATGGTTGAGCGAAGCGATGGCTGGTTCATGCGTCATGCTCGTGAACGGGTGCTGCCAGTGGGAATGGGTCTGCTTCTGTCTGCTTGTATTAAGGGCGTCGTATAACTCGTATATAAAAGATCTGTTTTATATTGTCTGTATGTATGGCACTTCTTACTCAAAAAATATAATTCTTAATAGCTTACCTTGTTTTGATTTATTTAATTGCAATATTTTTACTTTCTATAGTCAGTAGTTTAGTGAAAGACCTATGAAAAGCTTTTGGATATAAATTTTCAATTCGATGCCTTAACATAGGTAGTCTTAGTATGTCATGCTATCTTTAATCATTTCTGCGGTGGTGTCGTATGAGGCGGGTCGTTACGTTCCCTCAAATATGGTTGAGCGAAGAGATGGCTGGTTCATGCGTCATGTTCGGGAACTGGTGCTGCCAGTGGGAATGGGTCTGCTTCTGACTACCTATCTTAATGCATATTGAATTGTATGTTTTTCTTTTATTTTTATTTATTGTAACAGCCTAGACTGAATAACAAGTTCAAACTTTGAATTTAGCTTAAAATCTGTAAATTGATTTAGAAATTTGAAACTCATTAAGAAATGAGCTAATTCAATAATGTTATTTATTTGTTAATCTTTGTTAATATAAAGTCTGGAAACGATATACATATTTGTAAATATCGTTCCATCTGATTGATAAAGCTGACAAGTTTTTTGCGCCCATTTTTCTTGTCAGTTAAAAGACGTCATAATGGGTGGTAGGGTAAAAGAATTGACGATTTAAAAATGCTTATTATGTGAGCTTATTTAAATAAAATATATTTCACTTTCACTTTCACTTTCACTTTCACTCAACCCTAGCTCCACTATAGTTCACCAGTATACTACTCACCCCTAGCTCCGCTATAGTTCACCAGTATACTACTCACCCCTAGCTCCACTATAGTTCACCAGTATACTACTCAACCCTAGGTCCACTATAGTTCACCAGTATACTACTCACCCCTAGCTTCGCTATAGTTCACCAGTATACTACTCACCCCTAGCTCCGCTATCGTTCACTAGTATACTACTCACCCCTAGCTCCGCTATAGTTCACCAGTATACTACTCACCCCTAACTCCGCTATCGTTCACCAGTATACTACTCACCCCTAGCTCCGCTATAGTTCACCAGTATACTACTCACCCCTAGCTCCGCTATAGTTCACCAGTATACTACTCAACCCTAGCTCCACTATAGTTCACCAGTATAATACTCACCCCTAGCTCCGATATAGTTCACCAGTATACTACTCACCCCTAGCTCCACTATAGTTCACCAGTATACTACTCACCCCTAGCTCCGCTATCGTTCACCAGTATACTACTCACCCCTAGCTCCGCTATATTTCACTAGTATACTACTCACCCCTAGCTCCGCTATAGTTCACCAGTATACTACTCACCCCTAGCTCCGCTATAGTTCACCAGTATACTACTCAACCCTAGCTCCACTATAGTTCACCAGTATACTACTCACCCCTAGCTCCGCTATAGTTCACCAGTATACTACTCACCCCTAGCTCCACTATAGTTCACCAGTATACTACTCACCCCTAGCTCCGCTATAGTTCACCAGTATACTACTCACCCCTAGCTCCGCTATAGTTCACCAGTATACTACTCACCCCTAGCTCCGCTATATTTCACCAGTATACTACTCACCCCTAGCTCCGCTATCGTTCACCAGTATATTACTCACCCCTAGCTCCGCTATAGTTCACCAGTATACTACTCACCCCTAGCTCCGCTATCGTTCACCAGTATACTACTCACCCCTAGCTCCGCTATAGTTCACCAGTATACTACTCACCCCTAGCTCCGCTATCGTTCACCAGTATACTACTCACCCCTAGCTCCACTATAGTTCACCAGTATACTACTCACCCCTAGCTCCGCTATCGTTCACCAGTATACTACTCACCCCTAGCTCCGCTATAGTTCACCAGTATACTACTCACCCCTAGCTCCGCTATCGTTCACCAGTAAACTTCTCACCCCTAGCTCCGCTATAGTTCACCAGTATACTACTCACCCCTAGCTCCGCTATCGTTCACCAGTATACTACTCACCCCTAGCTCCGCTATATTTCACTAGTATACTACTCACCCCTAGCTCCGCTATAGTTCACCAGTATACTACTCACCCCTAGCTCCGCTTTAGTTCACCAGTATACTACTCACCCCTAGCTCCGCTATCGTTCACCAGTATACTACTCACCCCTAGCTCCGCTATAGTTCACCAGTATACTACTCACCCCTAGCTCCGCTATCGTTCACCAGTATACTACTCACCCCTAGCTCCGCTATATTTCACCAGTATACTACTCACCCCTAGCTCCGCTATAGTTCACCAGTATACTACTCACCCCTAGCTCCGCTATCGTTCACCAGTATACTACTCACCCCTAGCTCAGCTATAGTTCACCAGTATACTACTCACCCCTAGCTCCGCTATCGTTCACCAGTATACTACTCACCCCTAGCTCCGCTATATTTCACCAGTATACTACTCACCCCTAGCTCCGCTATAGTTCACCAGTATACTACTCACCCCTAGCTCCGCTATCGTTCACCAGTATACTACTCACCCCTAGCTCCGCTATAGTTCACCAGTATACTACTCACCCCTAGCTCCGCTATCGTTCACCAGTATACTACTCACCCCTAGCTCCGCTATATTTCACCAGTATACTACTCACCCCTAGCTCCGCTATAGTTCACCAGTATACTACTCACCCCTAGCTCCGCTATCGTTCACCAGTATACTACTCACCCCTAGCTCCGCTATAGTTCACCAGTATACTACTCACCCCTAGCTCTGCTATCGTTCACCAGTATACTACTCACCCCCAGCTCCGCTATAGTTCACCAGTATACTACTCACCCCTAGCTCCGCTATCGTTCACCAGTACACTACTCACCCCTAGCTCCACTATAGTTCACCAGTATACTACTCACCCCTAGCTCCGCTATCGTTCACCAGTATACTACTCACCCCTAGCTCCGCTATATTTCACCAGTATACTACTCACCCCTAGCTCCGCTATAGTTCACCAGTATACTACTCACCCCTAGCTCCGCTATATTTCACCAGTATACTACTCACCCCTAGCTCCGCTATCGTTCACCAGTATACTACTCACCCCTAGCTCCGCTATAGTTCACCAGTATACTACTCACCTCTAGCTCCGCTATATTTCACCAGTATTACTACTCACCCCTAGCTCCGCTATAGTTCACCAGTATACTTCTCACCCCTAGCTCCGCTATATTTCACCAGTATACTACTCACCCCTAGCTCCGCTATCGTTCACCAGTATACTACTTACCCCTAGCTCCGCTATAGTTCACCAGTATACTACTCACCCCTAGCTCCGCTATATTTCACCAGTATACTACTCACCCCTAGCTCCGCTATCGTTCACCAGTATACTACTCACCCCTAGCTCCGCTATCGTTCACCAGTATACTACTCACCCCTAGCTCCGCTTTAGTTCACCAGTATACTACTCACCCCTAGCTCCGCTATAGTTCACCAGTATACTTCTCACCCCTAGCTCCGCTATATTTCACCAGTATACTACTCACCCCTAGCTCCGCTATCGTTCACCAGTATACTACTTACCCCTAGCTCCGCTATAGTTCACCAGTATACTACTCACCCCTAGCTCCGCTATATTTCACCAGTATACTACTCACCCCTAGCTCCGCTATCGTTCACCAGTATACTACTCACCCCTAGCTCCGCTATAGTTCACCAGTATACTACTCACCCCTAAATCCGCTATATTTCACCAGTATACTACTCACCCCTAGCTCCGCTATCGTTCACCAGTATACTACTCACCCCTTGCTCCGCTATATTTCACCAGTATACTACTCACCCCTAGCTCCGCTATAGTTCACCAGTATACTACTCACCCCTAGCTCCGCTATCGTTCACCAGTATACTACTCACCCCTAGCTCCGCTATCGTTCACCAGTATACTACTCACCCCTAGCTCCGCTATAGTTCACCAGTATACTACTCACTCCTAGCTCCGCTATATTTCACCAGTATACTACTCACCCCTAGCTCCGCTATCGTTCACCAGTATACTACTCACCCCTAGCTCCGCTATAATTCACCAGTATACTACTCACCCCTAGCTCCGCGATCGTTCACCAGTATACTACTCACCCCTAGCTCCGCTATAGTTCACCAGTATACTACTCACCCCTAGCTCCGCTATCGTTCACCAGTATACTACTCACCCCTAGCTCCGCTATATTTCACCAGTATACTACTCACCCCTAGCTCCGCTATAGTTCACCAGTATACTACTCACCCCTAGCTCCGCTATATTTCACCAGTTTACTACTCACCCCTAGCTCCGCTATCGTTCACCAGTATACTACTCACCCCTAGCTCCGCTATAGTTCAAGAACCACAACTCGGCTATTTACTTAACATTTTACATTACTTCAAAAACATTTATTTTCGCATATTTTAAACATTAACATTTTCTAGTTTTACATACATAAGTACATTTTACATTTAGTTATATTTTGAACTCTTGATCCAGTGAATAAAAGTGTTGACTGTTATCCCGTTTATTTCTCCATAAACCCCACACAGGCTACATCCCCGAACATTGGTCCTTCGAGCGACCACCTCGCGCGCGTTTATCTCGTGAATTGGGGTGGAGAACAGTGAACAGTGGTGGATAGTGTGTGTGATAAAATTGGATTGCATAAATTGGATTTCAACGGCGCTTTGCTTCCCTGGTTCCAGTTGACTGGTACACTAACCGGTTAACATCGACAACATAAACCGAGTAAGATCTTTCCATATTTCTTGCTTTATAATAACCCGATTCGGAAGTTACAATGCCCGGACCGGACGAAGCAACTGGGGTTTTGGAGGGTGTCATGTTGACACAGAGCGAGATTATGGGGGCTATGGAAAAGCTCCTAGTTAACTTCAAGAAAGACTCTTCTGCGCGAAAAAATCCATCTAACATAAAACGACGCTTAGAAACTCTTGACGCTTATTGGCAAGATTTTCAAGACAATCACTTTAGATTAGACGATGAAGTGAAGAACAAAGCATCCCATTCGTACTTTACAGAGAATTATTACCAACAGACTGAAAAGTTTTATAAAGAAACGCGGAGCTATATTGAAAAGTTTATAACATTGAGCGATACAACAGCCCAAGAACAAACAACTACAAGTAAGGGGTCAGAATCAACATCAACATCAACTCCAGGAGTTAAACAGGACACTGCGCAGAGGCCAATGGAAGAAGGACATGAGATAAGTCAGGAAACAATTTTAATCCGCAACTTATTGCGAAAACAAGAAGCTAATTTTATGGCTTTCAAACGAACATTAAGTATGATTAAAGTTGAAAAAACCATAGAAAATTGGGAGTTAGAAGATTCTCTGAAATCCTTGCAAATGCGTTGGTCAGAGGTAGACAAATTACATTGGGAGATCATGTGTGAAACCGGAGAAGAAAACAGTGAATATGAAGGAAAGTTCGGTTATTATGAGAAGAAATACTTAAACACAAAAAGGGCGATAAACACAAAATTATGGTCTATGAAGCATCGTGAAAAGGCGACACCTCAATTAGACATTCCAATATTTGGCGGAAATTACAATCAATGGGTTCCATTCAAAAATCTGTTCTTAGAAGCCATACACGACAACCCGTCAATATCAAACGCTCAAAAGATGCAATTTTTACGTAGCAAAGTGCGTGGAGATGCGGAGCGCTTGATACAGCATCTACAAATAAGCTCAGAAAACTACATTACTTGTTGGGATATTCTTAACAACCGATTCAACAACAAAAAACTTATTTTCACGTCCCACATTAACACACTTCTGAGCTTACCTAACATGCAACAACAGTCGGCGGAACAAATTAAGAAAATGCATGATGTGACCGTAGAAACATTAAACGCAATTAAGAATCTCGATGTCAGCATAACAACATGGGATCCTTTACTAATACATCTATTAACTCAAAAATTGGACTCTGAAACTCATTCAGACTACATCGAATCTTTGAAAAATCCTCGAGAGCTGCCTATATTAAGCGAGTTCTTAGAGTTTTTAGAAGGAAAATTTACTGCGTTGGAATCATCACGACGTAAAAAAGAAAACATACAACATAAATCGAACCCTTTCTTTAACAGAGAGAACCCTACTACGAGTAAATGGGCGAGCAATAATCAAGGAAAAAACAACATTCAGCACAAGAACATAAAAACATTTACGAAGTCCTTCCATGCATCATCTAACTTTAAATGTCCTCTTTGTTCCCGTGACCACGGAATTTACAATTGCAAAAGCTTTCTTGAGATGCCATCAGATCAAAAATTGAAGACTGTAAATAAACTTAAACTATGTACTAATTGCTTGTTTAGTCATAATGGAAGTTCATGCACCTCGACTAAAATGTGTCGTAAATGCGCAAAACAGCATAGCACGATATTACATGACGCTTACGCGCAAATACCGCCAACTCAGCTGTCTGCTTCGCGGTCGTCGAACGCAAATAATCGCAACGAAAATATAACAACAAACTCGCACATATCGCAAAATAATCATTCGGAAATTTTATTAGCGACAGCAGTTTTGGAAGTAAAGTCTATAGACGGGACATATCTTAAGATGCGAGTCTTAATTGACCAAGGCTCACAAATTTCAATTATCACGGAAAAGGCTTCACAACAGTTAGGTATTAAGAGACAAAAATGTCAAGGAACAATATTTGGAGTAGGAGAGAAAGAAAACTCTTGTAAGGGGCTGTCAAACATTGAGTGTCGTTCAATGTACAACGACTTTACATTTAACGCAGAGGTGCTGATAATGAACAATTTAATTAAAAGCTTACCTAACAAAACGTTTGAAAAACCATCATGGAACCATATTGCCAACATTAACTTAGCGGACCCTGAATTTAATAAAAGCAGACCAGTCGATTTATTATTAGGGGCTGATATTTATTCAATCATAATATTAAGTGGAATGATTAAAGGCGAAGAATCATCTCAGCCCATTGCACAACAAACACAATTAGGCTGGTTGCTATGCGGAAATGAGAGAACTTATCACTGCAACGTAATAATTAACAACTTAGATGAGATAAAGCGATTTTGGGACATTGAAGAAATTAGCGAACAATCCAACCTTTCATTAGAAGATCAAAAGTGTTTGGATTTCTTTACAAAAACTACCCTTAGAAAGGAAGATGGACGGTACGAGGTGCGCCTGCCCATGAAAGATAACTTCGAACAAAAATTGGGGTCATCAAAAAATACTGCTATTGCTCAGTTTCGTAACTTAGAAAAGAAATTCAACATCCAGCCTCAATTAGCAAACGAGTATAAGTCTTTCATGAGCGAATATCTAGCACTAGGACATATGAAACTTGACACCACCAACAACTCTACAATAGAATGCTATTTACCACACCATGGAGTTCAACGTAATGAATCAACAACAACAAAGTATAGGGTGGTATTTAATGCTTCCGCCAATACTTCTTCAGGCAACAGTCTGAATGACTTAATGTACGCTGGCCCTAATCTGCAACACGATCTGCAAGCATTACTTTTGAAGTGGAGACAATTTAAATATGCATTCACTGCCGATATTGAGAAAATGTTTAGGCAAATACTACTTTCCGAAAAGGATCAACATCTCCAAAAGATCATTTGGAGGGAAACACAGTCACAGCCTCTGGAAACCTACAATTTAACAACAGTAAGTTATGGCAACAAAGCGGCCCCTTTCTTAGCGATGATGACGTTGCGAAGACTGGCTTCAGATGAGCGTGACGTATACCCAGAAGCAAGCAAGGTGCTAGAATCAGCATTTTATATGGACGACCTGCTTTTTGGTTCACATTCGATAGAAAACGGGAGAAAGTTAATTGCTGACTTAAATGCGTTGTTAAAGTCAGGAGGAATGAACCTAAGAAAGTGGTCCTCCAACAATAATGAACTTTTATCAAACATAAAACAGGAATGTGATAACGACAACAACAGTATTTTCACTTTCAAAACAGATAACAACACGAAAACATTAGGATTAACATGGAACTCCGTAACAGACAAGTTTACGTTCCAATTCAACATTTCAAACAATGATTGTAAGTTAACTAAACGCTCCCTGTTGTCACAAATATCAAAATTGTTTGACCCACTTGGTTGGTTAGCGCCGCTATCAACAAAACTAAAATTACTCTTTCAAAAAGTTTGGAAAACAGATTTTATTTTTTATTTATTTTACAAACACAAACTTATAACTATCATTACAGGTACTATCTAACCCAATGCGATAGTTACAGCATTTTTGTTATGCCTACTTATAACTTATAACAAATTATCCACGCAGCTAATTTTGTGAATTCACTTAGAGAACAAATAAACAAATCCGTTTCTTTATCAATGAGGTTGATTGTGTGGAATGCGCGCGTCAGTGGAGCTTTGCGCAGTAAGTTCGTGCGAGCTGTAGGCACCTCCAGTAGGTTCGGCCGGCGCCGTCGCCAGACGTATTCATTTGGAACACAAATACACATCATCCCTAGCACCTCCGTATTATTTATCTTACCTCTAAGTACCGCAAAAATGTATGAAACCAGACTGAGCTCCCTCCTAACTCCTAGCTGGTTGTATCCTACCATACCCAAAACGAATAATGTTGGATACTGTAATGGGTAAAAAGGGTAAACTCCATAGAGTTTTAAGTATAAATACCTAACAAATTTGTTCTGTACCCTTTCCAACATAAGATTATATTTCTGTTCATGAGGGGCCCAAATCATCGCGTTGAATTCCAAATGACTCCTAACTAATGTATTATACAAAGCTATAATGGCTTGTACATTTGTGAAATTATTTACCGTTCGCATCATAAATCCTAATGTTCTGAAAGCCTTTTTGCAAATGTCTACTATGTGTTCTTTAAATGATAAATCCGCTGTAAATTTTACTCCTAAATCCCTAACCTGTACTACCCTACATAAAGGAGCTCCATCAATGTTATAGAGGTATTCTATGGGGGTCTGTTTGCGAGTAAAAGACATCGCTTGACATTTCGATGTGTTGAATTGTAACATGTTCTCTTGACTCCATTTAACCACCCTATCTATGTCCTCTTGGAGTTTGTTACCATCCTCTACGTTTTTTATTTTCAACGACAACTTAAGGTCGTCCGCAAACAATAAACATTTTGAATTCTTCACGACCTCAGGCAAATCATTTATCATGATTAAAAATTCCAAAGGACCCAGGTTTGATCCCTGACTTACGCCAGACCATGTAAAATACGGTTTCGATCTATGCCCCTCGTACTCCACATACTGCTGTCTATCTGTCATGTAGCTAGCGAAAAAATTCAATAGATGTGGGGTGAAACCAAATCCTGCCATTTTTTAAGAAGCACATCGTTATTTACCAAATCAAACGCTTTTTTAAAATCAAAGTATGTAGCATCGGTTTGTCCCCCACCATCTACTGTTGGTATTAATTCAGCCACTAGTGCAAGAAGGTTGGTTGAAGTGCTTCGAGCTGGTCTAAAGCCGTGTTGTGCCTCCGTTAATTGTGAGTGTACCTGTTGGTATATGATTCTATGTAAAGTAGACTCAAACACCTTTGCGGGTGTTGAAAGTACTGCTACGGGTCTATGATCTTCAACGCTTGCCCCAGTTCCTTTTGGAACCGGAACAACCTTTGTGATTTTCCATCTTTCTGGAAATACGGCTAAGTCTAAACACTTATTGAAAATGTGAAGCAGTGGCTTCGCTAGAACTAACCTACAATCTTTAAAAATGAATGGTGGAATACCATCAGGTCCGGCCGATGTTTTTGGCTTTAGTTGTTTAAGCGCAGTTATTACGTCACTGAGTTGTAACTGATTCAAGTGAACTCGAGCCGCCCCGTTACCCCCACCGGCATTTTCTATCGCCGTACTCACCTTCAATTCGGCTCTCTGTTTACTGTAAACAGAATGAAAATATCTAGCAAACTCGAAAACACACTGTTCGTCCGTCAAAACCTCCCCATCCTTCAAAATGTTTCTCGATTTACGGTTGCTCTTTTTTGTATTAATATAATTCCAAAAGGACTTCGGGTCCTTTTTGAGATTATTTTGTACACAGTTTCTATATTGATTATGTGAGGCAACTAGGAAGTTTTTTACTTTAGTTCGCAACTCTGAAAATTTTTTAAAGTCTGTTTCTAATCCGTATTATAAACGCTAATAAACGCTGGGATGACGTAGTACCCGAGAATATATCCAAAGAATGGTTAAAAATTAAATCGGATATTGAACTTATCAACACATTTGAAATACCAAGGTGGTTATTATGTAACGCAGACGACGTTATTATATTACATGGGTTCTGTGACGCATCCGAGGAAGCCTATGCATGCGTTGTGTACGTTCAGATTAAAGGCCGGCCGGAGACAACCCTAGTGGCCGCGAAAAGTAAGCTCGTACCATTTAAAAAGGCTTATTCATTACCAAAACTAGAACTAAGTGGCGCGGTTCTCATGGCGAAACTAACGGCTAAAATTAAAAAATCTTTTGATCAACATGCTGTAGAAGTCCAGGGTTGGACCGACTCCATGGTCACATTAGGGTGGATTCAGGGAGAACCAGACCGCTGGAAGCCGTTCGTCACAAACAGGGTTCAACAAATCAAAGAAACATTACCGAAAAATTGCTGGCGATATGTTAAGTCTAGTGACAACCCTGCTGACGCTGCCAGCCGAGGCTTATACGTTTCCCAGTTAAAAGAACATTTGTTATGGTGGAAGGGACCACAGTGGCTTTCTACATACAACATTCAACAAACAGAACTGCCAAAATACGATACAGATTTAGAATTAAGATCGAAATTTAGTAAACAGACAAACATCGTACAAACAGGGGACAATAAAAACATTATCGACTCATTATTACAAAAACATAATTCAATTACATTTATTATACGAGTTATCGCATGGATATTACGAGCGTTGAACCCACAGCGTAAGCAATTACCTAAACATATCACGTTGCAAGAAATAAATAAAGCCTCACTTATTATTGTGAAATATGTGCAAGCAACAGAATGTAGAGCGGACATTGACTCGATACAAAAACACGGAGTTGTGAAAAATAACAGCAAATTATTGAATCTCTATCCCATCATTTGCAAAGATAACATTGTAAGAGTTGGTGGCAGATTAAAACACAGCAGCTTATCATTCGAAAATAAACATCCAGCAATAATTCCAGCAAACCACAAGTTGACTACGCTGCTTATAAATAAAGCTCATTTGGATACATTCCACGGTGGTCCAACCCTAAGATTAGCGAGATTACGTAAGCAATACTGGATTACCGGAGGCGTCAACATCGTTAAAAAGCAAGTACGAAAGTGCGTGACCTGCCGCAAACAGGAGTCCAGACCACAACATCAAGTCATGGGGGATCTGCCAGTAGCGAGAACCAACCCCGCTCCTCCTTACTACCATACAGGGTTGGACTACAGCGGATTCCTGGAAATCAAACTAAACAAAAGCCGAAGTGCAAGAACCACAAAGGGCTATGTGGCCGTCTTCATCTGTATGGTCACAAAGGCCATACACCTGGAGATTGTGTCGGAGTTAACCAGTTCCGCATTTCTAGCTGCCCTGCGCAGAATGGCGGCGCGCCGTGGAGCTCCAGCACACATATACAGTGACAACGGCACTAACTTCCACGGAGCTCATAACATTCTCAAACTGGAATATCAACAAATTCAACAAACATTCAACGACAGCTTTCTAAAGGAGGTAACTGACATGAACATCGAATGGCACTTCACGGCGCCATCTTGGCCAAGCTCAGGAGGTCTATGGGAGCGGGCCGTACGGAGTATGAAACATCATCTTAAACGAGTAGTCGGACAACAAAAGCTCACATTTGAAGAGTTTTCCACTATCCTGGCACAGTTAGAGGCTTGTTTGAATTCAAGGCCGCTCTGCGCCCTTACCGAGGATATAGACGATCTTAACGTTTTAACATCTGCCCACTTCCTAACAGGAAGAGCTGACGTCACAATTATTGAAACAGCCGAAGACGCCAGAACGAGGTGGCATTTAACATCAAAAATATTTCAAGAAATCTGGAAAAGATGGAAGGATGAATATCTTAGCCAGTTGACAGCGCGTAAGAAGTGGCTGCAGCCTCAACAGAACATCAAAATAGGAGACATAGTTGTTATCCAGGATGATAATCTGCCGGTGGGGAAATGGGCCATCGGCCGCGTATCAGAAACACATCCCGGCCCGGACGGTTACGTACGAGTCGTAACATTGAAAACAAGAAACGGGTACATTAAACGACCGGTGGTTAAACTATCAGTCCTGCCGATTGAGTCATCCCAACATGAAACAGAACAAAACCAAGATAATGAACAACCGCCTAAACAAAACAAGACACCTACGAAAACAAAATCAACATTATCAACTATCGTTATGACATTAATCTACTTACTTACATTATTTACAAATACATTTGGCGCGAGTGTTATAACAGAATTAAACAACAATCAAACATTATATTTCGACCCCATAGCTAACATTCAATTAAGTCGAAATACGTGGAACTTAGTTGTGTACTATGATATGAATCCATATTGGGAAGGAAACGAAGCCTACGAGAAAATACAAAATTACTTAATAACAACATGTGACTTATTAAGTTCCGACCACCAATGTAACATGATAGTACCGCAATTACATCATCAGTACGCCGAGCTACAATACTACAATCAGCTGTTGCTTAATCAACATTTTAATGCGCACTCCAGACAGCGTCGAGGTTTTATCAATGGCGTGGGATACCTGGCTAACTCTTTATTTGGTGTATTGGATGAACGTTTCGCAGAACAATACTCTAAAGACATTGAAGCTCTTCGTCAAAATGAAGCTCACATAAACAACTTATGGAAGAACCAAACATCTTTAATAGAATCGGAATATAATTTATTAAAAAGAACCGAAGAGGCGATGGCGAAACAACATAAAATCATTAACAAACATTTAAATAATGCAGAAAAACGAATCACCGTTCTAGAGAAAGAGATCAACAGGGTATCCCTTACCGAAGACTTCACGTTATCAGTAATTACCGCCCAACAAATGTTACAGACCCTGAAAGACATACAACAAACTCTCCTTGATACTCTGACCGACATTTATCAAGGACATTTCAACATACATTTGCTGACACCGAAACAGTTAATAACAGAACTCAACACAATCTCTGGCCTATTATCCGCTGACGTGACAGTCCCTATACATAACATACAGTCAGATGTCAGAGATATTTATAAACTGTTGAAAATAAAAGCCAGAATGACAGAATCTTATTTCATATTCGAAATAAAGATACCATTAGTAAGTACCACTTACGATCTATACAAAATTATATCTATCCCACAGAGAATTGGCAGATATATGAGAAATATCATACCTACTTCAGATCAAATTGCGATCAGCCTACAAAAGGACACCTATATACCAGTGTCTCAAGATGACCTTCAAAATTGCGTCAGTAAAGACTTATCAACGTTGATATGCAGCCTAAAAAGCCCTATTTACAAATTAAAAAATGATCAAGATCTATGCATCCGAAATGAAAATAAACTTGATCAATGCAAAACAAACATTGTCGCGTGCCAAAGCCAATGGCATGCCTTAGCAAAATTAAACACCTATTTGTTTATATGTTGCGGTCAATGTCAAGTTCGTACGATATGCAAGGATCAAGTTACCGCGCATCAGGTGACGAGCCCGAGTATTATCAGTATCGGCGGCGACTGCCTATTAAAGACTGACAACTTTACTGTATTAGCTCATACAAATCATGAAAGTACGATTACATTAAAAGAAGATTTAGAAATAAATTATATAGCTCCGATTAACCACGTTATAAACATAAGTATGGGACAGCTAGATAAGAACTATAATTACAGTGACAATTTGAACACGGAACAACTAAATATTGAAATCGAAAAGAAGATACAATCATTGAAAGATTCGGAGATGGTGTCATCGGATTTTAACACACTATCGAGACATGATATACACCAATACACATTATTGTATGGCATCCTAGTGGCAGCAGCAATACTAGGAGCTATCGTCTTGTATCGTCGAGTGCGGTGTAGCAGCAGAGCAGAGACGGAGGCGCCTCCCTTGCCGGAGAGCGCTGCAGGGCAGGTGGCGGCGCGGCCCAGGACGCCGCCTGTGCCGCCGCCCGCCCGCTCCACCAGCATGAGTCATCTGAGTGACGTCAGTATCAGTGATAGTGCGCGAGTGCGTAAATTTAATAGTGATACGGAGTTGAAGGTTCTAAAACCAGTGTCGGTTCCGAAAAGATTAGTGTTTAGTGAGAGTGAAGAGTGAAGTAAAGCGAGAGGACAAATAACAATGACTTTTAATTTTATTATATAACAGTTTATTATGTATTAGTTAAGTAACATAGCATCAAAGCATTGTACTAACACTTTCATTTAGTTTATAAAGCGATTATGCTAATCACCTTGTCTCATTATCGTCAACATTACTAACACTCATTGATTTTTATTGTTTTTTATGGTGTTTTTTCCCGCCCGGGAATATGTTCGGTTTACTACCGAACACTTAGGTATTTCGAAATACCTAATGAATATGACGTCCTCACAACACGTGATGGTAAATTAGGCCATCGGCCGGTGTGTGCATTATGACACTTCAGTGCAATTTAATTCGCGTCGATGATCGGTTGCGCTCATAAACATTTACTTAACATTTTACATTACTTCAAAAACATTTATTTTCGCATATTTTAAACATTAACATTTTCTAGTTTTACATACATAAGTACATTTTACATTTAGTTATATTTTGAACTCTTGATCCAGTGAATAAAAGTGTTGACTGTTATCCCGTTTATTTCTCCATAAACCCCACACAGGCTACATCCCCGAACAACCAGTATACTACTCACCCCTAGCTCCGCTATCGTTCACCAGTATACTACTCACCCCTAGCTCCGCTATAGTTCACCAGTAGATTGTCGTTGTCTAGATTTATAATCGAGAAAGCGCAAAAACCGTTTCTGTATCTTTTCCAACCTCGTTATATAAATGTTGTACTGTGGATTCCACACCTGCGAAGCATACTCGAGGTGGCTACGTACGTAGGCGCAATAAAGAATCTTGATTGCTTTGAGAGACTTTAGGTCACTAGACGTTCGCATGATGAATCCCAAAGCCTTGGAAGCCTTAGAGGCAATATGCTCGATATGATCCGCGAATGTTAATTTGCTGTCATGAACTACCCCCAAATCCTTAATGCTATTAACTCTGGACAACTGATGGTTATGTAATGTATAGGAATAATCTACCTTATTGATTTTTCGCGTGAATGTCATAGAAAAACACTTAGATACATTTAGTTCCAGTCTATTCTGTACGCAGTATTGTTGGAATCTAATCAGATCTTGTTGCAAGTCATAGGAATCCAATGGGCTATTTATTACCTTGAGGACTTTCATATCGTCCGCGAAAAGCAAAGACTTTGAATGTAGGAAGCATTTATTAATATCTGTTATGAAAACGGTGAATAAAAGAGGTCCAAGAATCGATCCTTGAGGCACGCCAGACGGTATTTTAGTCCACCGGGATATGTAACCTCGCAAGACTACAGCCTGATTACGGTTTTCAATGTAAGATGAAAACCAGCGAAACAAGTTGCCGTGAATGCCAGCCGCACGAAGCTTGGTGACTAGTATCGAGTGATCAATTCTATCAAAACATTTTTTGTAGTCTGTGTAGACCACATCGACCTGAGCCCCCCTATCCATCCCTTCGGAGATAAGTTCATTTGCAACAATCAGGTTTGTACATGTTGAGCGTTGCCTGAGGAAACCATGCTGCTCGTCACTAAATGAATTGCATAAACCAGAGTAAACATCACAGTAAACTAGTCTTTCAAGGATTTTTGCGAATAGACATAGCTTCGAGATGGGGCGATAGTTTTCAATATTACTCTTATCGCCTTTTTTAAGTACCGGTGTAATAAAAGCAGACTTCCATATGATAGGAACAATTCCCTCCGACAATGAACGATTGAACAATATACACAATGGCACTAATAAACCCTCTGCACATCTAACGACAAAAAGTGGCGGAATCATATCAGGCCCGCCAGATTTAGTCAAATCAAGCGATTTCAGTAGGTTTAAGACTTTAGTTGGGTTAATCTCGACATCACCAATACCGCAAAGATCACTCTCCAAGCTCGCGTCAACTGTATGATTTGAAGGCTGGTTTGACTCCAAGAACGTGGAAAGGAAGTACTCAGCAAACAGATTAGTAATATCTTGACCAGTGTCAGCGGTTTCAGACTTATAATACATTACACTTGGAAAGGCTGAGCAGCTTCTTTTCATTTTTATATATGTCCAAAATGCTTTGGGGTTTTCGATAATTGAGGACTCTAACCGCTGAATGTAGTTGTCAAAACATTTATTTTCTAGATCAGAAGCTCGTTTGCGTAATGTAGAAAATGAATGATAGTCAGATAGGTTCCCGTATATTTTATACTTGTTATGGTACTTCATTTTCTCTTTTAAAACTTTTATTAGACTGGAGTTATACCACGGTGGATGAGAATTAGGCTTAACTCGTTTTTGTGGTATAAATCGGTCACGAAGCTCGTATAATTTATTATAAAAGGTAGATACCGCGTCGTCCAATGTACCTATACTTAAACAAGAACTCCAATCAATAATATTGAGCTCTGATGATATAGCTGAGTAGTCACCCTTACTGAAAATATACTTCGTTTGACTATTAACTGCTAATTCATGAATTTCGACAAATTTAGCATTTATATCGAGGGACTTGTGATGTAGATCTTCCGGAACCAACGGTTTGTCACAACTTTTTACACTTACATCGTCATTGGAGAACACCAAATCCAACACACGGTTATTATGGTTGTATTCACCATTATACTGACTTAAATTACAAGTATTGATGACATCTAAAAATCAGTGAGAGTATCAGTACAATAGTTAACAGGCAACATTAGCGCACTATGTCCTGACTTCACCCATTGCACATCACTACCAAAATTAAAATCGCCCAGTATAATAAATTTGTCCATTGGGTGGTTGTTAATTATTTGTTCAAGCTTATCACAAAAATTACCGAGTTGTTCACTATAAGTGTCCGGGCACGAAAACTGCGACGGCGGAGCGGCAGCGGGGCGGCGCGACAGCGGAGCGGCGGCGATGCATTCAACAGTATGGCACAGTATGGAGACGCGCACGAAACGGGCGGTGGCAGAGCGGGGCGACGAGCGATGCACGGGCGGGAGGAGAGCGACGAAAACAAATGAACAAACTAGTTGGATTTGGTAGCCCGCGATTACAGTAGTGTTGTGTTGAATAATATAATAGTGTCTGTTTGATTACTAGGTAGTACCTATTTATTCAGTATGGATGTCGGCATCTTGGACATCATTTAAAAAACACAAGATGAGCAAAGAATCCGGTTTTGAAACTAGTTAACGCCTAAACTTAGACCATTTTTTCGAACTAAATAAAATTTTTAGACATAGGATATATTTCGTCCTTTGAATATTTTTCGGTATTGATTTAACAAGAAATTGTTTCCATAGCAACATCACATTTGACACATCAATAGAAATAAAAAAAAATAAGAAGTTACTTTAGTGGTATACCGTGGTCCTACCAGTAGGTCAAATCGGTAGGTCCACGGGCCCTTAATGGTATTTAGCCCATCTGTCACAACACTACTAGCGCGGCTGACCGACCGCTAAGTTTCGTGCCCACGTTCTCATCGCCCCGCCCCGCCGCCGCTCCGCTGCCGCGCCGCCCCGCCACCGCTCGGCCGCCGCCACTTTCGTGTCCGGACACTTAGAGTTACCACCTTTCTCACTACACAAATATAAAGTACAAATATGCATCCTGTATGTTACGGCTGGTCTCTTATTTTGCAACAAAATGGAAACCCAAATGTCCTCTGCCGAGCTATTCCATTCCGGCCTGCAAATAACAGCAAAATCGCGCTTTACCGCCAGTAATATACCGCCACCTAAAGTTTGGCCTAATCTGGCATAGTCGCGATCCCGTCGGAAAACTAGGTATCTACTATCAAACAATTCACTGTCCATTATACTGTCCAACAGCCAAGTCTCAGTAATACATATAATATCATAATTATTTATACACACACTTCTATAGAATGCACTGACCTTCGTACGCAATCCCCTGGCATTCTGATAATATATGTTTAAAGAATAAACTTTGAAGGTACACTACGGCCGTATATCATCAGATTAATAGAAAAATTAAACAAAAGTGAATATCTACACTGCACTATATCACGTAAAGCACTATATTTAAAATTAAATTTAATTACTAAATAATCGACCAAAATAATAAAAAAACAACTAAGGTAGTGCAACAAAAAGTCAATACGCAAAAACCGACACACACTAAGGCCGTCCGCTGCCTTGAGCGGGATCCCGTCGCGGGTACACGGCGCGGCAATATAGATTGCTTGTTTTTTGACGGACAGATGTTTGCGCAGTGCAGAGTAGCTCTAATCTATATCGCCCCGCGCGCGGGTCCCGCTTAACACAGCGGAGGGCCTAAAACACAAAGCCGCACACTGTTTGCAAAACATTATACTCAAGCGAGCTAGTTGAATAGACACGTTTGAATAGGTTCCGAGCAATACAAAAGAATCATTAGCTAATAGCTTCGTTGTGACAAAGGGCGTAAGCGGCTCACGTCTACACTCTATTTTGAGCACTAGCGTGGAATATTTTAAGCAGTAATTTGCAAAGCACTGACTGTCTGCGCAAGCACAGCAACTTGTAAGTTTATAGCTTGTCGAGAGACAGACACAAAGTAGCAGTTGGAACACTTTAGCGACACAGTATGAAGTAGTGGCTCTCAGACTGTTGTGGATTGATAATAATAATATATAAAAACGAGAAATTATACTAAAGAATGTTACTAGAGAAATTATAACTAATACAATATAGGCATAAATTAAGTAAACATAAAATTGGTATTTGTATGGTAGCAACAAAACAAAGTTACGAATAGGACTAGGATAAATAGTGCCAGTAATACTTATACTATTTTCATCAAGTCTTTTTCCGATTTTATAAGCATCACTGGGGAGGTGTCGTTTTTTCTTACGTAGATTTTTGCATGCTTCACCCATGAGTAGAGAAACCCCTTTTCTTTTGCAATTTTCTTCGTTTTAGTGAGCAGAATCTTGTTGGATGGCGTAAGGTGATCGTTTACAAATATCATGTTGTTTGATTTGAAACCAATCATAATCGCATTGAGCTTCACTTCTTTTGACTTTGCTCTTGATGCTGCTACGAAATCCTCTTTAACGTATCGATTAACAAATCCTACTATTATAGGCTTCGGTTGGGTAGTTTCCTTACTCGGAACTCTGGCAACGAAATTTATTTGGCTTTTGTCAATGGGATAATTGACGGTTGTTGCAATTACACTGATGATTTTCAGAAGATTTTCAGTCTGCGTTTGTGGAATGCCTTGTATTTCAACGTTATTCATACGTGACCATTGGTCCTTCTCATTGGCCTCATGTTTCATTTTACCTAGTTCGGCTTCTAAAGCAGTCACTCGGTCTCCAATGCCTTCCACTTCTGTAAGACGATCTTCCATCTTCACGAACCTCTCCTTACTACTCACCCCTAGCTCCACTATAGTTCACCAGTATACAACTCACCCCTAGCTCCGCTATATTTCACCAGTATACTACTCACCCCTAGCTCCGCTATAGTTCACCAGTATACTACTCACCCCTAGCTCCGCTATCGTTCACCAGTATACTACTCACCCCTAGCTCCGCTATAGTTCACCAGTATACTACTCACCCCTAGCTCCGCTATAGTTCACCAGTATACTACTCACCCCTAGCTCCGCTATCGTTCACCAGTATACTACTCACCCCTAGCTCCGCTATAGTTCACCAGTATACTACTCACCCCTAGCTCCGCTATCGTTCACCAGTATACTACTCACCCCTAGCTCCGCTATAGTTCACCAGTATACTACTCACCCCTAGCTCCGCTATCATTCACCAGTATACTACTCACCCCTAGGTCCGCTATATTTTACCAGTATACTACTCAACCCTAGCTCCGCTATAGTTCACCAGTATACTCATCACCTCTAGCTCCGCTATCGTTCACCAGTATACTACTCACCCCTAGCTCCGCTATAGTTCACCAGTATACTACTCACCCCTAGCTCCGCTATAGTTCACCAGTATACTACTCACCCCTAGCTCCGCTATCGTTCACCAGTATACTACTCACCCCTAGCTCCGCTATCGTTCACCAGTATACTACTCACCCCTAGCTCCGCTATAGTTCACCAGTATACTACTCACCCCTAGCTCCGCTATATTTCACCAGTATACTACTCACCCCTAGCTCCGCTATAGTTCACCAGTATACTACTCACCCCTAGCTCCGCTATCGTTCACCAATATACTACTCACCCCTAGCTCCGCTATAGTTCACCAGTTTACTACTCACCCATAGCTCCGCTATAGTTCACCAGTATACTACTCACCCCTAGCTCCGCTATCGTTCACCAGTTTACTACTCACCCCTAGCTCCACTTTAGTTCACCAGTATACTACTCACCCCTAGCTCCGCTATCGTTCACCAGTATACTACTCACCCCTAGCTCCGCTATCGTTCACCAGTATACTACTCACCCCTAGCTCCGCTATCGTTCACCAGTATACTACTCACCCCTAGCTCCGCTATATTTTACCAGTATACTACTCACCCCTAGCTCCGCTATAGTTCACCAGTATACTACTCACCCCTAGCTCCGCTATATTTCACCAGTATACTACTCACCCCTAGCTCCGCTATCGTTCACCAGTATACTACTCACCCCTAGCTCCGCTATAGTTCACCAGTATACTACTCACCCCTAGCTCCGCTATCGTTCACCAGTATACTACTCACCCCTAGCTCCGCTATAGTTCACCAGTATACTACTCACCCCTAGCTCCGCTATCGTTCACCAGTATACTACTCACCCCTAGCTCCGCTATATTTCACTAGTATACTACTCACCCCTAGCTCCGCTATAGTTCACCAGTATACTACTCACCCCTAGCTCCGCTATAGTTCACCAGTATACTACTCACCCCTAGCTCCGCTATCGTTCACCAGTATACTACTCACCCCTAGCTCCGCTATAGTTCACCAGTATACTACTCACCCCTAGCTCCGCTATCGTTCACCAGTATACTACTCACCCCTAGCTCCGCTATAGTTCACCAGTATACTACTCACCCCTAGCTCCGCTATAGTTCACCAGTATACTACTCACCCTGTAACGTTATATGTTAATTTTTAATTCAAATTCAACATAAAATCTCCATTTTATTAAAATAAAATAAATAAAATCATTTTTTTAAATAGCTAAATTAACCTTATTTCTAACTTAATATGACACTAAACTAATAACTACAATTAAAATAATATTGCACATTAAAATGCAAATCGAACGTATTATTTATTTAAACATTTTACCACTTCGCGAACGGTACCCTAACCTTCCTTTGTATCGCGTATCGATGTGAAGGCAGTGATTGCGAATAACACAATGCGTGTGCGCAACAGACTGCGCAGCTTGTAAGTACTGACTTCGCGATGAGTGGTTTTGCTGTGTCATTGACAGACACCGTTTTCTGATCTCCCGCGGACGACACGAACTTATTTCGTCTTAAAGTCGCCACGCCCTTGGAAATCATTTCTATAATTTATTGAAAAAAGAGGTCACATATTGATCGAAGTGTGTTCGTCACTTTATTTAATTTTAAAAGTAAATTCAGTGCAATCCCCGAAAGGGTAAGTGTTGAACATCGCTTTGTAGTAGTTATTAGTTAGTAGTCACTTTGGTTTGTGTTTTAAAATAATTGTGTTACATTTAATATTGAGTGCACGCTGATGATTATGCATTCCTGTGTGTAAAAATCTCGGTGTGATCTTTTAAATTCCATAACGATGAAATCAAATTTGCAAAATCATTCACTTCATACCCTCACATTTTAATTTTATTAGTTTTACCATTTAAATCATTGTAATTTCATTTTATCATATGTTCATTTTGTATGCAATTAGCACAATGCTTTTCTGCACAATTTTAATTAGTTTAATAGTTGTACACTCCGCTCTGATTGCGATAATTTGCCACTTCACCTACTGCATACTTTCTCTTCTCCCAACTTTTCTTGGCTTGGCTTAGGTGAATTGGCTATCGCAATCGGCGGCTGCTTAACATCAAGCTTATGCAGTTTGATGGCAATTTCAGGGACCCAGATTAACCCAGGTTAATCCAGTTTGACCCATTCAACTTTGGCCAAACCAACTTTGGCCGACCAACTTTGGCCACTTGGTTTTCTGCTGGCGGCCATTTTGCGACGCGCTTCACACGCTGCACTGCACCTTCCCACGCCACATCGGGCCACCTACCACCTGAGGGCCCCCCTTAAGATAAGTTGGGACACGCAAGTAAATACCAGTCGGGCCCCTTAAACTCACGACCCCATGCTCAAGCCATTAATAAATTATTGTACACGTAAGTTGTGGTTTCTCATTTAGCAACCCGCTACGCGACACTGGCGCCTCAACTTGGTTTTGGTATGGGCTGGTATTTGCTTTCGCAGTGAGTTGTAGTTAGTGTCTCTCGCCTTTGCGCCTCCGTGGAGTGTAGACGTGTGCTCAAATTTATAATCATAAGTGCTAAAATCCCTCAACAACTGGACGAAAACGGCGCCCCTCGCCTGCACGTATTAAGGAATTTGCATGCTGTCTCCTTCTGGCACCGCTGCTCGCGTTTGCGGACGGCACCAGCGACGCGTAAAAGAGAAGTCTCAATAAATAATTACACTATACCTACAATATACCTTCTCAAATTGGCTCCATTGGGGTTATTGAAATAGAACCGTACGAAGTTAATTCTATTATAAATAACCTCAAAACAGATTCTGCCGCTGGATGGGACGGGATCCCGACTAGGTTCATAAAACTAGCTAGGCCAATACTTGTTCCTCTGTTAGTCTATCTGGGCAACCTTATATTTGAGCAGGGAGTCTTTCCAAATGATCTTAAACGCTCAATTATACACCCAGTTTATAAGGGTGGAGATAGAGGCGATATCAATAATTATAGGCCCATCTCAGTGCTTCCTGTGATATCAAAGATTATTGAAAAATTAATAAACAGTCGCCTGCTAAATTACCTTAATAGTTTTGGTATCTTATCAAAGAACCAATATGGCTTTCGCACAGGAATAAGTACTCAAGATGCTATCTTGGATCTTACAAGAAACATAACAACACATCTTGACAATAAGAAAAAAGCTCTGTGTATTTTTCTAGACCTTAAAAAGGCCTTTGATACCGTCTCTATCCCCACTCTTCTCCATAAACTCGAAATAATCGCAATAAGAGGAAATTTTCATGCGTTACTATCCGATTATCTTCAGGATCGAACTCAGGTAGTCAAACTTGATAGTGATACATATAGCAATGCAATCATTACTAACAACTATGGTGTCCCACAGGGTAGCGTCCTCGGTCCTACCCTTTTTTTGATTTATATCAATGATTTGACTAACTTGACACTTACTAAAGGATCTGTTTTTTCGTATGCGGATGACACCGCTCTGCTTTTCCATGGTGACAACTGGCCACAAGTTTTTGCTACAGCTGAGTCTGGATTAGCTAGAGTTATAAAATGGTTAAATCTGAACTTGTTATCCCTTAATATGTCCAAAACCAACTTTATTACCTTTTCAATCCGTGATTCTTTTCAGCCAGAGAGTAATTTGCACATAACTGCACATTCATGTAAAAGAAATGACAATTCTTACAACTGTAACTGTCACAAAATTGAACGTGTTGACCAAACAAAATATTTAGGTGTCATGCTGGATAAGAATTTATCATGGTACCCACAACTAAACGCAGTAGCAAATCGCGCACGAAAGATTATCTGGCTTTTTAAACACTTACGTGATGTTGCAGATAAAGAACTTATTATTTATATTTATAAAAGTCTTGTCCAGTCTTTATTGCTATATTGTATAATTATAAAGGGTGGTACCTACAAAACAAAATTTATTAATATTGAACGTGCACAAAGAATGATTTTAAAAGTGATCCTACGTAAGAAGAGAATGTTTGGCACTAGTATGTTGTATGAAGAAGCTAATGTTATGTCTGTTAGGAAATTATATGTACAGCAGTGCATTCTTTATTTACATAAAAATTACTCTTTTGATCCTAAATTATTAAGTAAACGTAAAGCAAATACAGTGGTTAGCGTCAAAATTACCAAAACAGCATTTGCCCGGAAACAGTTTTCAGCTCAATCTGTGTCAATTTATAATAAAATAAACAGAATATTAAATATTTTTTCATTACCTTACCTTACATGTAAAAAGAAATTATCATCATGGTTAGAATTGCAAAGTTATGAAAGTGTAGAAAATCTTGTATCAAAATAAAAGTAATCACTATTTCTTTTAGTTTTTACTTAAGTATAAGGAAGTAATATAATATGCAACATTATTTTTTGTATGTGCGAAATCCGAAACTCGGGTCATATATTTTCATTTTTGGAATCAGTGTAAAGAAAAATATATAATGATACCTTAAAAACTTACGAAGTTTCAAGTTTCTTTTGTGTTGTGCGCGCGAAACATTTTAGTTTGGCGTGTGATAATTATGGTTTTGTTTATGGTTTTGTAAATATTATTTAGTCAAATATAGCATGATATAAAAATATTGCAATTGATTCTATTACTGATTCAGAACAAACAGTTCTAGGGTTTCGTATATGCTGAGAATGACCTCGTATATGTATATGCACAATATTATTTGAATAGGGATAGCATGTAAAGTTATGTTAATACTTAATAGTAAAGTAATTTAAAATTATATTTAAAAATACAAATATAAGCTCCTAGTTATGTACTACAAATAAATTATTGTAAACTAAAGAGAGGGGCCTCTTCTAATACAGGTTTTTACAAACTTAAAAGAAGAGACCCACACATTGTAAAGAATTACTTGTAGTAAATAATAAAGATATTTTTGTTTTTTTTTTGTTTTGTTTGTTAAAAGTGTGTTGTGTGCTTTTTTGTGTTTTTTCTTTTAAGTTCCGTGTTTGTTTTTTTTTAGTTGCAAACCTGTTTTATTTTAGTTTGTTACTTTTTATTTGCAAATCTGTGTTTGTTTCTTTATATAACAGTGTTTTTTTTACTTTCTGTTGCCTTAGTTTGTTTTTTGTAACAGACGGAGTTAGGTAGTTATTTTTTAGTTTTAATTAGTTGTAAGTAGATAGTAAATTGTTCAACATTTACCCTCTCTTACGGATATTTTTTTCTTTTTTTTCTTTCGCGTCTTTTACCGAAGTTTCGTAATTTATTTTTTCTCCTTTTGTTGCTATGGCTTTTCCAATAAAATTTCTGTCCTTGCAAAAGTCGGAGCTAGAATACGAGGTGACCATTAGAGGTTCCACACCTTGTGATACTGTGCAAGACCTACGCAAGCAGATCGCGAAGTTAGCACCTTTATTTCCTTCTGAGGACATTTTGGACAGTCCATTAGAGGCTGCAGTTGATTTAGTTGGGGTTAGTGATACCCTCACTAAAACAAAAACAAATTTAGATTCGGGTACGGATAAAAATACATTGTTACGTACGCAAAATCTGTTGCATCATTTGTATCATCGGATCAACCGAATTATTTCGGACGAGTCTGTCAAGCCTCAATATGATACGTGCGTTTTGCAGTTTAAAAGTTGTTTTGAAAAATTTAATTCTATTAAAGACAGTGGAATTGATCCTTTAATTTCTGCCAGCAATAGCGAGTCTTCTACTCCTGCATTACCTGTGAACATCTCAGTCACTTGCGATCGTGGGGGTCCTAGTGATTTAGGTAAAATAAAGTACGATGGAAAGACCTGCGTCAGGGCGTTCATTCAACGCGTAACGGAATTTTGTGACGCAAGGAACATTTCAGGCCCTAAAGCGCTTTCATTCGCTTCTGAGATTTTCACAGGTGACGCTTTGAATTGGTATAAGAGTGTAAAGAGCCGAGTTTCCTCTTGGAGTGAACTCATTATTCTGCTGAGGCAAGATTTTGATCAGTCTGACTTCGATTACAGACTGCTTTCAGAAATCCGTGCCAGAACACAGGGTGAAACGGAGAACATAACAATTTATTTATCAATTATGTCTGGTTTGTTTTCACGCTTAGCGAAAACATTGTCCGATGACGAAAAGTTGGAAATAATTCTCCATAACATTAGACCTTGTTATGCTAGTACATTAGCCTCAGTTAGTGAAATTAAAACACTCGAATCTTTACAATCCTTATGCCGAAATTATGAAAGCGTACAGTCACGTCTTGCAAACTTTCATGAGCCTAGTACAGCTACTTCTAATACCTTGGCTCCAGAATTTGCGTACAATGGTAATCGTAATAAAAATAGTGGTCATTTTAAATCAAATACACATAAACAAAATTTTAATACACCTTTTAATAAAAATCAAGCTTTTACGAAATACAAAAATAACTCAAACTATAGCTACACTTATAATAATAGTAAAACAAATCATCCTAATAATAATACAAACAATTATCCTAATAAAACAAATAATGAAAAGTATTTGCATGCTATCGAAGCTCATAAAGCTCGTTATTGTCCTAGGTGTCGTGTAGATACTCATAATTTGAGACAGTGTACAGAAGGTAAGGACAACATTTACTGTTTTAAATGTGGTCGAAAGGATGTTAAGACTCCTCAATGTCCGGACTGTAATTCAAGTAAACCATCCAGTTCAAAAAACTAGTAGAATTGAATTGTGGTAGTTCAAGTCACAATTTCTTTGATAAAGATGATTGGCAAAAGTGGCTTAAAACTTTAAGTGTTTTCTTTCAAGCATACCGAACTGCCACAATTCATAATAAACCTAATAATGATATTAGACCTTATGTCACAATTAATATTAACAGTCTCTCTTTTACTGGCTTACTCGATTCTGGTTCCGCAGTCACAATTTTAGGCAACAATTCACATTTAGTTTTAGAGTCTCAGGGATTTAAATTGATAAGAGACCGCTGTATATCAGTTACTGCTGCAGGTGGGCAGTCTTTAAGTAGTATTGGCTATATTAATATACCTGTGCACTTTGAAAACCAGTTTCACATTATTGAAGCTGTTGTTGTACCTGGTATTGATACGTCTCTTATACTAGGCGTTGATTTTTGGCGTAAATTTAAAATATGCCCTAAATATTTAGGAAACATTTCTATCGATTCAATAAATACACCGGCGGACGTCTCATCCGATATTATATTACATGGCTATGATAATTTAAGCGAATCGGAAAAAATGATTGCGGACAATATAATTGACCAATTTAAAGAGATTTCTTTTGAACAAAAGGGTCTAGGTAAAACTAGCTTAATAACGCACAGAATTGATACCGGCGATGCTCAACCAATCCGGCAACGATACTATCGCATGTCACCGGAAAAACAGCGTACTTTGATTGAGCAGGTCGATGAAATGCTAGCATTAGACGTAGTCGAACCTTGCGAAAGCGCCTGGTCTTCCCCAGTTTTGCTCGTGACCAAGAAAAACGGACAGCCTAGGTTCCGCCTCGATAGCCGAAAGTTAAACTCGGTCACCAAACGCGATGCCTATAACTTACCCTACATATCTGAGATTTTGGATAACCTCCGTGATGCGCGTTATCTTAGCAGCATCGACTTATCCAAATCTTTCTGGCAGATAGAGATTGCGCCCGAAGACCGAGATAAGACCGCTTTTTACGTCCCAGGCAGAGGTACACTTCGTTTCAAGAGAACTGCTTTTGGTTTGACCAATGCTCCGGCAACGCAACAACGGTTAGTAGACCTTCTGTTTGGCGAGTTTGGCGCAAATGTTTTCGCGTATATCGATGACGTTATCATCGTTAGTAATGACTACCAGACTCATGTCACGCTCTTGTTAAAGGTCTTAGAAAAGCTTAGAAACGCTAATCTCACCGTAAATTTAGAAAAATGTAACTTCTTTCGTAAAGAGCTGAAATATTTAGGATATGTCGTCGATAGTCGTGGACTACGTACCGATCCCGAGAAGGTGGAGGCCATATTGAACTATCCGACACCTACTTGTCGGAAGGACGTCAAAAGGTTTCTCGGGACAGCTACATGGTACCGTCGTTTTGTCCCCAATTTCAGCACTATTGCCGGTCCCTTAAATAGACTTACTTCCAACAAAAAAGGTGCACCCCCCTTTAAGTGGTCTGCTGAAGGTGATGCTTCCTTTCAGAAGCTGAAAGAATGTTTGGTTTCCGCGCCGATTCTGACTTGCCCCGATTACAACCAACCATTCGAGGTACATACAGACGCGAGCAGTTATGGCGTCGGCGCTATGCTCACGCAGACCAGGGACGGAAAAGAGCACCCTATTGCTTATATGAGCCGTTCGTTAGCTCCTTCAGAGCGTAATTACGGCATTACAGAGCGTGAGACTCTGGCTGTGATTACTGCCTTAGAGCATTGGCGATGTTATTTAGAGAACGGAAAAACCTTCACCGTATATACTGATCATAGTGCTTTAAAATGGTTCCTGACTCTAAATAACCCTACAGGCCGGTTAGCTCGATGGGGAGTACGATTATCATCGTTTAACTTCGAAATCAAACATCGTCGCGGGGTTGATAATGTTATTCCTGACGCTCTTTCACGTGCATTTCCAGTTAGTGCCATTAGTTCTTCCAACATATTGGACTCTAAAGACCAGTGGTACAAGACACTTCGCAACGGTTGTTTGAATAGTCCTCAACAGTATCCAAACTTTTTAATTAAAGATGATATTTTATATAGATTGACTAAAAGTAAATGTAGCCTTAATGACGAATTTTCATGGAAAATTGTTGTTCCTTCCGAGTTGCGGGAGAAAGTAATTTTGGAAAATCATTCTCAGCCTTCTGCTGGACATTTAGGTATTTTTAAGACATACCATCGCCTTATGCTTCGCTATTTTTGGCCGGGCATGCATAAAGACGTCGTAAAATTTGTAAGTTCTTGTGATAAATGTCTTGAGTACAAGTCACATAACCATCAAACATTAGGAGAAATGGGTCGTCCTAAACAGTGTTCACGCCCCTGGCAAATAAATTCAATTGATCTTATGGGACCTTTGCCTACAACTCGTAAACAGAACAACTACATTCTAGTTGTGACGTGTGTTTTTTCCAAATTTTGTTTAATTTATCCTATTAAAAAAGCTACTTCGGACGTCATTATTAAAATCTTAGAGGACAACGTTTTTCTTGTTCATGGAGTCCCACAGACAATTTTTCTAGATAATGGTACTCAGTTTATTAGCCGTGACACAACTGCTTTTTTCAAAAAATATAGCGTACCTAATGTATATTTCTCTCCAAAGTATACACCGCAAGTAAACACTGTAGAGCGCTACAATAGAACGATCATTACCTGCATAGCAACTTTTGTCGAGAATGATCACAGAACCTGGGATATTTTTATACCCAAAGTGCAGTTTGCCATCAATAACGCTGTGAATGAAGCAACTGGTTTCACGCCATCATTTTTAGTTTTCGGCAGAGAGCTCGTTACCTGTGGTACTCATTACACAGACACAGATTTAGGTGATGAGGTCTTATTCCTACCGCGCGATATTTATGCGGATAACTTAGGTTGCTTGTCAAGTATCTTTGACGATGTACAAGCAAAACTTTGGCATGCTCATGAAAAGAACACCGCACATTACAATTTGCGTCGTAAAGCAGCCGAATTTCAGGTGGGCGATATCGTTATGAAACGAGCCTATGTCCTTAGCGATAAAGATAAATATTTTAGCAAAAAGTTGGCACCGAAATTCATAAAATGTCGTGTCACTGCTAAAAAATCACCTTTAGTTTACGTTTTAGAGGATATGAAAGGTAAAGATTTGGGAACATGGCATATAAAAGATTTGAAATTAGCTGGTCTTAATAAGTAAATATTTTTTTTTAACAATAATTTCGATTTTTTTTTAACAGTAGATAGTAACTATAAATTATAACATGGACATTTTAGATAGTAACTATAAATTATAACATGGACATTTTAAATATTTTTTAACATATCGTTACAAAGCTAGAAACTTCGCATGTGTAACATCTAAATAAAGTAATCGTGTTTGTATGGGTTACCAGTTCATATGTAACAGGAACCTACCGTATTGTTAGGATGCGTCAATATTCTATAATATTGTTTATTGTTGCCTTTTGTAAGCGTGAAGTATGAGATGCATGAATGATGAAGTATGAAAGTGTTAATACGAACCATTAACTTAATTACTAAGTGCGGATTTTATTAAGAGGAATAAAATCCTTGGTCGCGCGAGGGAGTATTGTAACGTTATAAGTTAATTTTTAATTCAAATTCAACATAAAATCTCCATTTTATTAAAATAAAATAAATAAAAGCATTTTTTAAATAGCTAAATTAACCTTATTTCTAACTTAATATGACACTAAACTAATAACTACAATTAAAATAATATTGCACATTAAAATGCAAATCGAACGTATTATTTATTTAAACATTTTACCACTTCGCGAACGGTACCCTAACCTTCCTTTGTATCGCGTATCGATGTGAAGGCAGTGATTGCGAATAACACAATGCGTGTGCGCAACAGACTGCGCAGCTTGTAAGTACTGACTTCGCGATGAGTGGTTTTGCTGTGTCATTGACAGACACCGTTTTCTGATCTCCCGCGGACGACACGAACTTATTTCGTCTTAAAGTCGCCACGCCCTTGGAAATCATTTCTATAATTTATTGAAAAAAGAGGTCACATATTGATCGAAGTGTGTTCGTCACTTTATTTAAATTTTAAAAGTAAATTCAGTGCAATCCCCGAAAGGGTAAGTGTTGAACATCGCTTTGTAGTAGTTATTAGTTAGTAGTCACTTTGGTTTGTGTTTTAAAATAATTGTGTTACATTTAATATTGAGTGCACGCTGATGATTATGCATTCCTGTGTGTAAAAATCTCGGTGTGTTCTTTAGAATTCCATAACGATGAAATCAAATTTGCAAAATCATTCACTTCATACCCTCACATTTTAATTTTATTAATTTTACCATTTAAATCATTGTAATTTCATTTTATCATATGTTCATTTTGTATGCAATTAGCACAATGCTTTTCTGCACAATTTTAATTAGTTTAATAGTTGTACACTCCGCTCTGATTGCGATAATTTGCCACTTCACCTACTGCATACTTTCTCTTCTCCCAACTTTTCTTGGCTTGGCTTAGGTGAATTGGCTATCGCAATCGGCGGCTGCTTAACATCAAGCTTATGCAGTTTGATGGCAATTTCAGGGACCCAGATTGACCCAGGTTAATCCAGTTTGACCCATTCAACTTTGGCCAAACCAACTTTGGCCGACCAACTTTGGCCACTTGGTTTTCTGCTGGCGGCCATTTTGCGACGCGCTTCACACGCTGCACTGCACCTTCCCACGCCACATCGGGCCACCTACCAACTGAGGGCCCCCCTTAAGATAAGTTGGGACACGCAAGTAAATACCAGTCAGGCCCCTTAAACTCACGACCCCATGCTCAAGCCATTAATAAATTATTGTACACGTAAGTTGTGGTTTCTCATTTAGCAACCCGCTACGCGACAACCCCTAGCTCCGCTATCGTTCACCAGTATACTACTCACCCCTAGCTCCGCTATAGTTCACCAGTATACTACTCACCCCTAGCTCCGCTATCGTTCACCAGTATACTACTCACCCCTAGCTCCGCTATAGTTCACCAGTATACTACTCACCCCTAGCTCCGCTATAGTTCACCAGTATACTACTCACCCCTAGCTCCGCTATCGTTCACCAGTATACTACTCACCCCTAGCTCCACTATAGTTCACCAGTATACTACTCACCCCTAGCTCCGCTATATTTCACCAGTATACTACTCACCCCTAGCTCCGCTATCGTTCACCAGTATACTACTCACCCCTAGCTCCGCTATAGTTCACCAGTTTACTACTCACCCCTAGCTCCGCTATCGTTCACCAGTATACTACTCACCCCTAGCTCCGCTATCGTTCACCAGTATACTACTCACCCCTAGCTCCGCTATATTTCACCAGTATACTACTCACCCCTAGCTCCGCTATAGTTCACCAGTATAATATTCACCCCTAGCTCCGCTATATTTCACCAGTATACTACTCACCCCTAGCTCCGCTATCGTTCACCAGTATACTACTCACCCCTAGCTCCGCTATCGTTCACCAGTATACTACTCACCCCTAGCTCCGCTATATTTCACCAGTATACTACTCACCCCTAGCTCCGCTATAGTTCACCAGTATACTACTCACCCCTAGCTCCGCTATCGTTCACCAGTATACTACTCACCCCTAGCTCCGCTATAGTTCACCAGTATACTACTCACCCCTAGCTCCGCTATCGTTCACCAGTATACTACTCACCCCTAGCTCCACTATATTTCACCAGTATACTACTCACCCCTAGCTCCGCTATAGTTCACCAGTATACTACTCACCCCTAGCTCCGCTATCGTTCACCAGTATACTACTCACCCCTAGCTCCGCTATAGTTCACCAGTATACTACTCACCCCTAGCTCCGCTATCGTTCACCAGTATACTACTCACCCCTAGCTCCGCTATAGTTCACCAGTATACTACTCACCCCTAGCTCCGCTTTCGTTCACCAGTATACTACTCACCCCTAGCTCCGCTATATTTCACCAGTATACTACTCACCCCTAGCTCCGCTATCGTTCACCAGTATACTACTCACCCCTAGCTCCGCTATCGTTCACCAGTATACTACTCACCCCTAGCTCCGCTATAGTTCACCAGTATACTACTCACCCCTAGCTCCGCTATCGTTCACCAGTATACTACTCACCCCTAGCGCCGTTATAGTTCACCAGTATACTACTCACCCCTAGCTCCGCTATAGTTCACCAGTATAGTACTCACCCCTAGCTCCGCTATCGTTCACCAGTATACTACTCACCCCTAGCTCCGCTATAGTTCACCAGTATACTACTCACCCCTAGCTCCGCTATCGTTCACCAGTATACTACTCACCCCTAGCTCCGCTATATTTCGTCAGTATACTACTCACCCCTAGCTCCGCTATCGTTCACCAGTATACTACTCACCCCTAGCTCCGCTATATTTCACCAGTATACTACTCACCCCTAGCTCCGCTATCGTTCACCAGTATACTACTCACCCCTAGCTCCGCTATAGTTCACCAGTATACTACTCACCCCTAGCTCCGCTATCGTTCACCAGTATACTACTCACCCCTAGCTCCGCTATAGTTCACCAGTATACTACTCACCCCTAGCTCCGCTATCGTTCACCAGTATACTACTCACCCCTAGCTCCGCTATCGTTCACCAGTATACTACTCACCCCTAGCTCCGCTATCGTTCACCAGTATACTACTCACCCCTAGCTCCGCTATAGTTCACCAGTATACTACTCACCCCTAGCTCCGCTATCGTTCACCAGTATACTACTCACCCCTAGCTCCGCTATAGTTCACCAGTATACTACTCACCCCTAGCTCCGCTATCGTTCACCAGTATACTACTCACCCCTAGCTCCGCTATAGTTCACCAGTATACTACTCACCCCTAGCTCCGCTATAGTTCACCAGTATACTACTCACCCCTAGCTCCGCTATCGTTCACCAGTATACTACTCACCCCTAGCTCCGTTATAGTTCACCAGTATACTACTCACCCCTAGCTCCGCTATAGTTCACCAGTATACTACTCACCCCTAGCTCCGCTATCGTTCACCAGTATACTATTCACCCCTAGCTCCGCTATAGTTCACCAGAATACTACTCACCCCTAGCTCCGCTATCGTTCACCAGTATACTACTCACCCCTAGCTCCGCTATATTTCGTCAGTATACTACTTACCCCTAGCTCCGCTATAGTTCACCAGTATACTACTCACCCCTAGCTCCGCTATAGTTCACCAGTATACTACTCACCCCTAGCTCCGCTATCGTTCACCAGTATACTACTCACCCCTAGCTCCGCTATCGTTCACCAGTATACTACTCACCCCTAGCTCCGCTATAGTTCACCAGTATACTACTCACCCCTAGCTCCGCTATCGTTCACCAGTATACTACTCACCCCTAGCTCCGCTATAGTTCACCAGTATACTACTCACCCCTAGCTCCGCTATCGTTCACCAGTATACTACTCACCCCTAGCTCCGCTATATTTCACCAGTATACTACTCACCCCTAGCTCCGCTATAGTTCACCAGTTTACTACTCACCCCTAGCTCCTCTATATTTTACCAGTATACTACTCACCCCTAGCTCCGCTATCGTTCACCAGTATACTACTCACCCCTAGCTCCGCTATCGTTCACCAGTATACTACTCACCCCTAGCTCCGCTTTAGTTCACCAGTATACTACTCACCCCTAGCTCCGCTATAGTTAACCAGTATACTACTCACCCTTAGCTCCGCTATCGTTTAGCAGTATACTACTCACCCCTAGCTCCGCTATAGTTCACCAGTATACTACTCACCCCTAGCTCCGCTTTATTTCACCAGTATACTACTCACCCCTAGCTCCGCTATCGTTCACCAGTATACTACTCACCCCTAGCTCCGCTATAGTTCACCAGTATACTACTCACCCCTAGCTCCGCTATCGTTCACCAGTAAACTACTCACCCCTAGCTCCGCTATAGTTCACCAGTATACTACTCACCCCTAGCTCCGCTATAGTTCACCAGTATACTACTCACCCTGTAACGTTATATGTTAATTTTTAATTCAAATTCAACATAAAATCTCCATTTTATTAAAATAAAATAAATAAAATCATTTTTTTAAATAGCTAAATTAACCTTATTTCTAACTTAATATGACACTAAACTAATAACTACAATTAAAATAATATTGCACATTAAAATGCAAATCGAACGTATTATTTATTTAAACATTTTACCACTTCGCGAACGGTACCCTAACCTTCCTTTGTATCGCGTATCGATGTGAAGGCAGTGATTGCGAATAACACAATGCGTGTGCGCAACAGACTGCGCAGCTTGTAAGTACTGACTTCGCGATGAGTGGTTTTGCTGTGTCATTGACAGACACCGTTTTCTGATCTCCCGCGGACGACACGAACTTATTTCGTCTTAAAGTCGCCACGCCCTTGGAAATCATTTCTATAATTTATTGAAAAAAGAGGTCACATATTGATCGAAGTGTGTTCGTCACTTTATTTAAATTTTAAAAGTAAGTTCAGTGCAATCCCCAAAAGGGTAAGTGTTGAACATCGCTTTGTAGTAGTTATTAGTTAGTAGTCACTTTGGTTTGTGTTTTAAAATAATTGTGTTACATTTAATATTGAGTGCACGCTGATGATTATGCATTCCTGTGTGTAAAAATCTGGGTGTGATCTTTTAAATTCCATAACGATGAAATCAAATTTGCAAAATCATTCACTTCATACCCTCACATTTTAATTTTATTAATTTTACCATTTAAATATACTACTCACCCCTAGCTCCGCTATAGTTCACCAGTAAACTACTCACCCCTAGCTCCGCTATCGTTCACCAGTATACTACTCACCCCTAGCTCCGCTATAGTTCACCAGTATACTACTCACCCCTAGCTCCGCTATAGTTCACCAGTATACTACTCACCCCTAGCTCCGCTATAGTTCACCAGTATACTACTCACCCCTAGCTCCGCTATAGTTCACCAGTATACTACTCACCCCTAGCTCCGCTATATTTCACCAGTATACTACTCACCCCTAGCTCCGCTATTGTTCACCAGTATACTACTCACCCCTAGCTCCACTATAATTCACCAGTATACTACTCACCCCTAGCTCCGCTATCGTTCACCAGTATACTACTCACCCCTAGCTCCGCTATCGTTCACCAGTATACTACTCACCCTTAGCTCCGCTATATATCACCAGTATACTACTCACCCCTAGCTCCGCTATAGTTCACCAGTATACTACTTACCCCTAGCTCCGCTATCGTTCACCAGTATACTACTCACCCCTAGCTCCGCTATAGTTCACCAGTATACTACTCACCCCTAGCTCCGCTATCGTTCACCAGTATACTACTCACCCCTAACGCCGTTATAGTTCACCAGTATACTACTCACCCCTAGCTCCGCTATAGTTCACCAGTATACTACTCACCCCTAGCTCCGCTATCGTTCACCAGTATACTACTCACCCCTAGCTCCACTATAGTTCACCAGTATACTACTCACCCCTAGCTCCGCTATCGTTCACCAGTATACTACTCACCCCTAGCTCCGCTATATTTCGTCAGTATACTACTCACCCCTAGCTCCGCTATAGTTCACCAGTATACTACTCACCCCTAGCTCCGCTATATTTCACCAGTATACTACTCACCCCTAGCTCCGCTATCGTTCACCAGTATACTACTCACCCCTAGCTCCGCTATATTTCGTCAGTATACTACTTACCCCTGGCTCCGCTATAGTTCACCAGTATACTACTCACCCCTAGCTCCGCTATAGTTCACCAGTATACTACTCACCCCTAGCTCCGCTATCGTTCACCAGTATACTACTCACCCCTAGCTCCGCTATCGTTCACCAGTATACTACTCACCCCTAGCTCCGCTATAGTTCACCAGTATACTACTCACCCCTAGCTCCGCTATCGTTCACCAGTATACTACTCACCCCTAGCTCCGCTATAGTTCACCAGTATACTACTCACCCCTAGCTCCGCTATCGTTCACCAGTATACTACTCACCCCTAGCTCCGCTATATTTCACCAGTATACTACTCACCCCTAGCTCCGCTATAGTTCACCAGTATACTACTTACCCCTAGCTCCGCTATCGTTCACCAGTATACTACTCACCCCTAGCTCCGCTATAGTTCACCAGTATACTACTCACCCCTAGCTCCGCTATCGTTCACCAGTATACTACTCACCCCTAGCGCCGTTATAGTTCACCAGTATACTACTCACCCCTAGCTCCGCTATAGTTCACCAGTATACTACTCACCCCTAGCTCCGCTATCGTTCACCAGTATACTACTCACCCCTAGCTCCACTATAGTTCACCAGTATACTATTCACCCCTAGCTCCGCTATCGTTCACCAGTATACTACTCACCCCTAGCTCCGCTATATTTCACCAGTATACTACTCACCCCTAGCTCCGCTATCGTTCACCAGTATACTACTCACCCCTAGCTCCGCTATATTTCGTCAGTATACTACTTACCCCTAGCTCCGCTATAGTTCACCAGTATACTACTCACCCCTAGCTCCGCTATAGTTCACCAGTATACTACTCACCCCTAGCTCCGCTATCGTTCACCAGTATACTACTCACCCCTAGCTCCGCTATCGTTCACCAGTATACTACTCACCCCTAGCTCCGCTATAGTTCACCAGTATACTACTCACCCCTAGCTCCGCTATCGTTCACCAGTATACTACTCACCCCTAGCTCCGCTATAGTTCACCAGTATACTACTCACCCCTAGCTCCGCTATCGTTCACCAGTATACTACTCACCCCTAGCTCCGCTATAGTTCACCAGTATACTACTCACCCCTAGCTCCGCTATCGTTCACCAGTATACTACTCACCCCTAGCTCCGCTATAGTTCACCAGTATACTACTCACCCCTAGCTCCGCTATAGTTCACCAGTATACTACTCACCCCTAGCTCCGCTATAGTTCACCAGTATACTACTCACCCCTAGCTCCGCTATAGTTCACCAGTATACTACTCACCCCTAGCTCCGCAATAGTTCACCAGTATACTACTCACCCGTAGCTCCGCTATAGTTCACCAGTATACTACTCACCCCTAGCTCCGCTATAGTTCACCAGTATACTACTCACCCCTAGCTCCGCTATCGTTCACCAGTATACTACTCACCCCTAGCTCCGCTATAGTTCACCAGTATACTACTCACCCCTAGCTCCGCTATCGTTCACCAGTAAACTACTCACCCCTAGCTCCGCTATCGTTCACCAGTAAACTACTCACCCCTAGCTCCGCTATAGTTCACCAGTATACTACTCACCCCTAGCTCCGCTATAGTTCACCAGTATACTACTCACCCTGTAACGTTATATGTTAATTTTTAATTCAAATTCAACATAAAATCTCCATTTTATTAAAATAAAATAAATAAAATCATTTTTTTAAATAGCTAAATTAACCTTATTTCTAACTTAATATGACACTAAACTAATAACTACAATTAAAATAATATTGCACATTAAAATGCAAATCGAACGTATTATTTATTTAAACATTTTACCACTTCGCGAACGGTACCCTAACCTTCCTTTGTATCGCGTATCGATGTGAAGGCAGTGATTGCGAATAACACAATGCGTGTGCGCAACAGACTGCGCAGCTTGTAAGTACTGACTTCGCGATGAGTGGTTTTGCTGTGTCATTGACAGACACCGTTTTCTGATCTCCCGCGGACGACATGAACTTATTTCGTCTTAAAGTCGCCACGCCCTTGGAAATCATTTCTATAATTTATTGAAAAAAGAGGTCACATATTGATCGAAGTGTGTTCGTCACTTTATTTAAATTTTAAAAGTAAGTTCAGTGCAATCCCCAAAAGGGTAAGTGTTGAACATCGCTTTGTAGTAGTTATTAGTTAGTAGTCACTTTGGTTTGTGTTTTAAAATAATTGTGTTACATTTAATATTGAGTGCACGCTGATGATTATGCATTCCTGTGTGTAAAAATCTCGGTGTGATCTTTTAAATTCCATAACGATGAAATCAAATTTGCAAAATCATTCACTTCATACCCTCACATTTTAATTTTATTAATTTTACCATTTAAATATACTACTCACCCCTAGCTCCGCTATAGTTCACCAGTAAACTACTCACCCCTAGCTCCGCTATCGTTCACCAGTATACTACTCACCCCTAGCTCCGCTATAGTTCACCAGTATACTACTCACCCCTAGCTCCGCTATAGTTCACCAGTATACTACTCACCCCTAGCTCCGCTATAGTTCACCAGTATACTACTCACCCCTAGCTCCGCTATAGTTCACCAGTATACTACTCACCCCTAGCTCCGCTATATTTCACCAGTATACTACTCACCCCTAGCTCCGCTATAGTTCACCAGTATACTACTCACCCCTAGCTCCACTATAATTCACCAGTATACTACTCACCCCTAGCTCCGCTATCGTTCACCAGTATACTACTCACCCCTAGCTCCGCTATCGTTCACCAGTATACTACTCACCCCTAGCTCCGCTATATATCACCAGTATACTACTCTTCCCTAGCTCCGCTATAGTTCACCAGTATACTACTTACCCCTAGCTCCGCTATCGTTCACCAGTATACTACTCACCCCTAGCTCCGCTATAGTTCACCAGTATACTACTCACCCCTAGCTCCGCTATCGTTCACCAGTATACTACTCACCCCTAGCTCCGCTATTGTTCACCAGTATACTACTCACCCCTAGCTCCACTATAATTCACCAGTATACTACTCACCCCTAGCTCCGCTATCGTTCACCAGTATACTACTCACCCCTAGCTCCGCTATCGTTCACCAGTATACTACTCACCCCTAGCTCCGCTATAGTTCACCAGTTTACTACTCACCCCTAGCTCCTCTATATTTTACCAGTATACTACTCACCCCTAGCTCCGCTATCGTTCACCAGTATACTACTCACCCCTAGCTCCGCTATCGTTCACCAGTATACTACTCACCCCTAGCTCCGCTTTAGTTCACCAGTATACTACTCACCCCTAGCTCCGCTATAGTTAACCAGTATACTACTCACCCCTAGCTCCGCTATCGTTTAGCAGTATACTACTCACCCCTAGCTCCGCTATAGTTCACCAGTATACTACTCACCCCTAGCTCCGCTTTATTTCACCAGTATACTACTCACCCCTAGCTCCGCTATCGTTCACCAGTATACTACTCACCCCTAGCTCCGCTATAGTTCACCAGTATACTACTCACCCCTAGCTCCGCTATCGTTCACCAGTAAACTACTCACCCCTAGCTCCGCTATAGTTCACCAGTATACTACTCACCCCTAGCTCCGCTATAGTTCACCAGTATACTACTCACCCTGTAACGTTATATGTTAATTTTTAATTCAAATTCAACATAAAATCTCCATTTTATTAAAATAAAATAAATAAAATCATTTTTTTAAATAGCTAAATTAACCTTATTTCTAACTTAATATGACACTAAACTAATAACTACAATTAAAATAATATTGCACATTAAAATGCAAATCGAACGTATTATTTATTTAAACATTTTACCACTTCGCGAACGGTACCCTAACCTTCCTTTGTATCGCGTATCGATGTGAAGGCAGTGATTGCGAATAACACAATGCGTGTGCGCAACAGACTGCGCAGCTTGTAAGTACTGACTTCGCGATGAGTGGTTTTGCTGTGTCATTGACAGACACCGTTTTCTGATCTCCCGCGGACGACACGAACTTATTTCGTCTTAAAGTCGCCACGCCCTTGGAAATCATTTCTATAATTTATTGAAAAAAGAGGTCACATATTGATCGAAGTGTGTTCGTCACTTTATTTAAATTTTAAAAGTAAGTTCAGTGCAATCCCCAAAAGGGTAAGTGTTGAACATCGCTTTGTAGTAGTTATTAGTTAGTAGTCACTTTGGTTTGTGTTTTAAAATAATTGTGTTACATTTAATATTGAGTGCACGCTGATGATTATGCATTCCTGTGTGTAAAAATCTCGGTGTGATCTTTTAAATTCCATAACGATGAAATCAAATTTGCAAAATCATTCACTTCATACCCTCACATTTTAATTTTATTAATTTTACCATTTAAATATACTACTCACCCCTAGCTCCGCTTTAGTTCACCAGTAAACTACTCACCCCTAGCTCCGCTATAGTTCACCAGTATACTACTCACCCCTAGCTCCGCTATAGTTCACCAGTATACTACTCACCCCTAGCTCCGCTATAGTTCACCAGTATACTACTCACCCCTAGCTCCGCTATAGTTCACCAGTATACTACTCACCCCTAGCTCCGCTATAGTTCACCAGTATACTACTCACCCCTAGCTCCGCTATATTTCACCAGTATACTACTCACCCCTAGCTCCGCTATTGTTCACCAGTATACTACTCACCCCTAGCTCCACTATAATTCACCAGTATACTACTCACCCCTAGCTCCGCTATCGTTCACCAGTATACTACTCACCCCTAGCTCCGCTATCGTTCACCAGTATACTACTCACCCCTAGCTCCGCTATATATCACCAGTATACTACTCACCCCTAGCTCCGCTATAGTTCACCAGTATACTACTTACCCCTAGCTCCGCTATCGTTCACCAGTATACTACTCACCCCTAGCTCCGCTATAGTTCACCAGTATACTACTCACCCCTAGCTCCGCTATCGTTCACCAGTATACTACTCACCCCTAGCGCCGTTATAGTTCACCAGTATACTACTCACCCCTAGCTCCGCTATAGTTCACCAGTATACTACTCACCCCTAGCTCCGCTATCGTTCACCAGTATACTACTCACCCCTAGCTCCACTATAGTTCACCAGTATACTACTCACCCCTAGCTCCGCTATAGTTCACCAGTATACTACTCACCCCTAGCTCCGCTATATTTCGTCAGTATACTACTCACCCCTAGCTCCGCTATAGTTCACCAGTATACTACTCACCCCTAGCTCCGCTATATTTCACCAGTATACTACTCACCCCTAGCTCCGCTATCGTTCACCAGTATACTACTCACCCCTAGCTCCGCTATATTTCGTCAGTATACTACTTACCCCTAGCTCCGCTATAGTTCACCAGTATACTACTCACCCCTAGCTCCGCTATAGTTCACCAGTATACTACTCACCCCTAGCTCCGCTATCGTTCACCAGTATACTACTCACCCCTAGCTCCGCTATCGTTCACCAGTATACTACTCACCCCTAGCTCCGCTATAGTTCACCAGTATACTACTCACCCCTAGCTCCGCTATCGTTCACCAGTATACTACTCACCCCTAGCTCCGCTATAGTTCACCAGTATACTACTCACCCCTAGCTCCGCTATCGTTCACCAGTATACTACTCACCCCTAGCTCCGCTATATTTCACCAGTATACTACTCACCCCTAGCTCCGCTATAGTTCACCAGTATACTACTTACCCCTAGCTCCGCTATCGTTCACCAGTATACTACTCACCCCTAGCTCCGCTATAGTTCACCAGTATACTACTCACCCCTAGCTCCGCTATCGTTCACCAGTATACTACTCACCCCTAGCGCCGTTATAGTTCACCAGTATACTACTCACCCCTAGCTCCGCTATCGTTCACCAGTATACTACTCACCCCTAGCTCCGCTATAGTTCACCAGTATACTACTCACCCCTAGCTCCGCTATCGTTCACCAGTATACTACTCACCCCTAGCTCCGCTATATTTCACCAGTATACTACTCACCCCTAGCTCCGCTATAGTTCACCAGTATACTACTTACCCCTAGCTCCGCTATCGTTCACCAGTATACTACTCACCCCTAGCTCCGCTATAGTTCACCAGTATACTACTCACCCCTAGCTCCGCTATCGTTCACCAGTATACTACTCACCCCTAGCTCCGCTATAGTTCACCAGTATACTACTCACCCCTAGCTCCGCTATCGTTCACCAGTATACTACTCACCCCTAGCGCCGTTATAGTTCACCAGTATACTACTCACCCCTAGCTCCGCTATCGTTCACCAGTATACTACTCACCCCTAGCTCCGCTATCGTTCACCAGTATACTACTCACCCCTAGCTCCGCTATAGTTCACCAGTATACTACTCACCCCTAGCTCCGCTATCGTTCACCAGTATACTACTCACCCCTAGCTCCGCTATAGTTCACCAGTATACTACTCACCCCTAGCTCCGCTATCGTTCACCAGTATACTACTCACCCCTAGCTCCGCTATAGTTCACCAGTATACTACTCACCCCTAGCTCCGCTATCGTTCACCAGTATACTACTCACCCCTAGCGCCGTTATAGTTCACCAGTATACTACTCACCCCTAGCTCCGCTATCGTTCACCAGTATACTACTCACCCCTAGCTCCGCTATCGTTCACCAGTATACTACTCACCCCTAGCTCCGCTATAGTTCACCAGTATACTACTCACCCCTAGCTCCGCTATCGTTCACCAGTATACTACTCACCCCTAGCTCCGCTATAGTTCACCAGTATACTACTCACCCCTAGCTCCGCTATCGTTCACCAGTATACTACTCACCCCTAGCTCCGCTATAGTTCACCAGTATACTACTCACCCCTAGCTCCGCTATCGTTCACCAGTATACTACTCACCCCTAGCGCCGTTATAGTTCACCAGTATACTACTCACCCCTAGCTCCGCTATAGTTCACCAGTATACTACTCACCCCTAGCTCCGCTATCGTTCACCAGTATACTACTCACCCCTAGCTCCACTATAGTTCACCAGTATACTACTCACCCCTAGCTCCGCTATAGTTCACCAGTATACTACTCACCCCTAGCTCCGCTATATTTCGTCAGTATACTACTCACCCCTAGCTCCGCTATAGTTCACCAGTATACTACTCACCCCTAGCTCCGCTATATTTCACCAGTATACTACTCACCCCTAGCTCCGCTATCGTTCACCAGTATACTACTCACCCCTAGCTCCGCTATATTTCGTCAGTATACTACTTACCCCTAGCTCCGCTATAGTTCACCAGTATACTACTCACCCCTAGCTCCGCTATAGTTCACCAGTATACTACTCACCCCTAGCTCCGCTATCGTTCACCAGTATACTACTCACCCCTAGCTCCGCTATCGTTCACCAGTATACTACTCACCCCTAGCTCCGCTATAGTTCACCAGTATACTACTCACCCCTAGCTCCGCTATCGTTCACCAGTATACTACTCACCCCTAGCTCCGCTATAGTTCACCAGTATACTACTCACCCCTAGCTCCGCTATCGTTCACCAGTATACTACTCACCCCTAGCTCCGCTATATTTCACCAGTATACTACTCACCCCTAGCTCCGCTATAGTTCACCAGTATACTACTTACCCCTAGCTCCGCTATCGTTCACCAGTATACTACTCACCCCTAGCTCCGCTATAGTTCACCAGTATACTACTCACCCCTAGCTCCGCTATCGTTCACCAGTATACTACTCACCCCTAGCGCCGTTATAGTTCACCAGTATACTACTCACCCCTAGCTCCGCTATAGTTCACCAGTATACTACTCACCCCTAGCTCCGCTATCGTTCACCAGTATACTACTCACCCCTAGCTCCGCTATATTTCACCAGTATACTACTCACCCCTAGCTCCGCTATCGTTCACCAGTATACTACTCACCCCTAGCTCCGCTATATTTCACCAGTATACTACTCACCCCTAGCTCCGCTATCGTTCACCAGTATACTACTCACCCCTAGCTCCGCTATATTTCGTCAGTATACTACTTACCCCTAGCTCCGCTATAGTTCACCAGTATACTACTCACCCCTAGCTCCGCTATAGTTCACCAGTATACTACTCACCCCTAGCTCCGCTATCGTTCACCAGTATACTACTCACCCCTAGCTCCGCTATCGTTCACCAGTATACTACTCACCCCTAGCTCCGCTATAGTTCACCAGTATACTACTCACCCCTAGCTCCGCTATCGTTCACCAGTATACTACTCACCCCTAGCTCCGCTATAGTTCACCAGTATACTACTCACCCCTAGCTCCGCTATCGTTCACCAGTATACTACTCACCCCTAGCTCCGCTATAGTTCACCAGTATACTACTCACCCCTAGCTCCGCTATCGTTCACCAGTATACTACTCACCCCTAGCTCCGCTATAGTTCACCAGTATACTACTCACCCCTAGCTCCGCTATCGTTCACCAGTATACTACTCACCCCTAGCTCCGCTATAGTTCACCAGTATACTACTCACCCCTAGCTCCGCTATAGTTCACCAGTATACTACTCACCCCTAGCTCCGCTATAGTTCACCAGTATACTACTCACCCCTAGCTCCGCTATAGTTCACCAGTATACTACTCACCCCTAGCTCCGCAATAGTTCACCAGTATACTACTCACCCGTAGCTCCGCTATAGTTCACCAGTATACTACTCACCCCTAGCTCCGCTATAGTTCACCAGTATACTACTCACCCCTAGCTCCGCTATCGTTCACCAGTATACTACTCACCCCTAGCTCCGCTATAGTTCACCAGTATACTACTCACCCCTAGCTCCGCTATCGTTCACCAGTATACTACTCACCCCTAGCTCCGCTATAGTTCACCAGTATACTACTCACCCCTAGCTCCGCTATCGTTCACCAGTATACTACTCACCCCTAGCTCCGCTATATTTCACCAGTATACTACTCACCCCTAGCTCCGCTATAGTTCACCAGTTTACTACTCACCCCTAGCTCCTCTATATTTTACCAGTATACTACTCACCCCTAGCTCCGCTATAGTTCACCAGTATACTACTCACCCCTAGCTCCGCTATAGTTCACCAGTATACTACTCACCCCTAGCTCCGCTATAGTTCACCAGTATACTACTCACCCCTAGCTCCGCTATAGTTCACCAGTATACTACTCACCCCTAGCTCCGCAATAGTTCACCAGTATACTACTCACCCCTAGCTCCGCTATAGTTCACCAGTATACTACTCACCCCTAGCTCCGCTATAGTTCACCAGTATACTACTCACCCCTAGCTCCGCTATCGTTCACCAGTATACTACTCACCCCTAGCTCCGCTATAGTTCACCAGTATACTACTCACCCCTAGCTCCGCTATCGTTCACCAGTAAACTACTCACCCCTAGCTCCGCTATCGTTCACCAGTAAACTACTCACCCGTAGCTCCGCTATAGTTCACCAGTATACTACTCACCCCTAGCTCCGCTATAGTTCACCAGTATACTACTCACCCTGTAACGTTATATGTTAATTTTTAATTCAAATTCAACATAAAATCTCCATTTTATTAAAATAAAATAAATAAAATCATTTTTTTAAATAGCTAAATTAACCTTATTTCTAACTTAATATGACACTAAACTAATAACTACAATTAAAATAATATTGCACATTAAAATGCAAATCGAACGTATTATTTATTTAAACATTTTACCACTTCGCGAACGGTACCCTAACCTTCCTTTGTATCGCGTATCGATGTGAAGGCAGTGATTGCGAATAACACAATGCGTGTGCGCAACAGACTGCGCAGCTTGTAAGTACTGACTTCGCGATGAGTGGTTTTGCTGTGTCATTGACAGACACCGTTTTCTGATCTCCCGCGGACGACACGAACTTATTTCGTCTTAAAGTCGCCACGCCCTTGGAAATCATTTCTATAATTTATTGAAAAAAGAGGTCACATATTGATCGAAGTGTGTTCGTCACTTTATTTAAATTTTAAAAGTAAGTTCAGTGCAATCCCCAAAAGGGTAAGTGTTGAACATCGCTTTGTAGTAGTTATTAGTTAGTAGTCACTTTGGTTTGTGTTTTAAAATAATTGTGTTACATTTAATATTGAGTGCACGCTGATGATTATGCATTCCTGTGTGTAAAAATCTCGGTGTGATCTTTTAAATTCCATAACGATGAAATCAAATTTGCAAAATCATTCACTTCATACCCTCACATTTTAATTTTATTAATTTTACCATTTAAATATACTACTCACCCCTAGCTCCGCTATAGTTCACCAGTAAACTACTCACCCCTAGCTCCGCTTTCGTTCACCAGTATACTACTCACCCCTAGCTCCGCTATAGTTCACCAGTATACTACTCACCCCTAGCTCCGCTATAGTTCAACAGTATACTACTCACCCCTAGCTCCGCTATAGTTCACCAGTATACTACTCACCCCTAGCTCCGCTATAGTTCACCAGTATACTACTCACCCCTAGCTCCGCTATATTTCACCAGTATACTACTCACCCCTAGCTCCGCTATTGTTCACCAGTATACTACTCACCCCTAGCTCCACTATAATTCACCAGTATATTACTCACCCCTAGCTCCGCTATCGTTCACCAGTATACTACTCACCCCTAGCTCCGCTATCGTTCACCAGTATACTACTCACCCCTAGCTCCGCTATATATCACCAGTATACTACTCACCCCTAGCTCCGCTATAGTTCACCAGTATACTACTTACCCCTAGCTCCGCTATCGTTCACCAGTATACTACTCACCCCTAGCTCCGCTATAGTTCACCAGTATACTACTCACCCCTAGGTCCGCTATCGTTCACCAGTATACTACTCACCCCTAGCGCCGTTATAGTTCACCAGTATACTACTCACCCCTAGCTCCGCTATAGTTCACCAGTATACTACTCACCCCTAGCTCCGCTATCGTTCACCAGTATACTACTCACCCCTAGCTCCACTATAGTTCACCAGTATACTACTCACCCCTAGCTCCGCTATCGTTCACCAGTATACTACTCACCCCTAGCTCCGCTATATTTCGTCAGTATACTACTCACCCCTAGCTCCGCTATAGTTCACCAGTATACTACTCACCCCTAGCTCCGCTATCGTTCACCAGTATACTACTCACCCCTAGCTCCGCTATAGTTCACCAGTATACTACTCACCCCTAGCTCCGCTATAGTTCACCAGTATACTACTCACCCCTAGCTCCGCTATAGTTCACCAGTATACTACTCACCCCTAGCTCCGCTATCGTTCACCAGTATACTACTCACCCCTAGCTCCGCTATAGTTCACCAGTATACTACTCACCCCTAGCTCCGCTATCGTTCACCAGTATACTACTCACCCCTAGCTCCGCTATCGTTCACCAGTATACTACTCACCCCTAGCTCCGCTATCGTTCACCAGTATACTACTCACCCCTAGCTCCGCTATAGTTCACCAGTATACTACTCACCCCTAGCTCCGCTATCGTTCACCAGTATACTACTCACCCCTAGCTCCGCTAAAGTTCACCAGTATACTACTCACCCCTAGCTCCGCTATCGTTCACCAGTATACTACTCACCCCTAGCTCCGCTATAGTTCACCAGTATACTACTCACCCCTAGCTCCGCTATAGTTCACCAGTATACTACTCACCCCTAGCTCCGCTATCGTTCACCAGTATACTACTCACCCCTAGCTCCGCTATCGTTCACCAGTATACTACTCACCCCTAGCTCCGCTATAATTCACCAGTATACTACTCACCCCTAGCTCCGCTATCGTTCACCAGTATACTACTCACCCCTAGCTCCGCTATCGTTCACCAGTATACTACTTACCCCTAGCTCCGCTATAGTTCACCAGTATACTACTCACCCCTAGCTCCGCTATCGTTCACCAGTATACTACTCACCCCTAGCTCCGCTATCGTTCACCAGTATACTACTCACCCCTAGCTCCGCTATCGTTCACCAGTATACTACTCACCCCTAGCTCCGCTATCGTTCACCAGTATACTACTCACCCCTAGCTCCGCTATAGTTCACCAGTATACTACTCACCCCTAGCTCCGCTATAGTTCACCAGTATACTACTCACCCCTAGCTCCGCTATAGTTCACCAGTATACTACTCACCCCTAGCTCCGCTATCGTTCACCAGTATTTTACTCACCCCTAGCTCCGCTATAGTTCACCAGTATACTACTCACCCCTAGCTCCGCTATATTTCACCAGTATACTACTCACCCCTAGCTCCGCTATATTTCACCAGTATACTACTCACCCCTAGCTCCGCTATCGTTCACCAGTATACTACTCACCCCTAGCTCCGCTATCGTTCACCAGTATACTACTCACCCCTAGCTCCGCTATCGTTCACCAGTATACTACTCACCCCTAGCTCCGCTATAGTTCACCAGTATACTACTCACCCCTAGCTCCGCTATAGTTCACCAGTATACTACTCACCCCTAGCTCCGCTATAGTTCACCAGTATACTACTCACCCCTAGCTCCGCTATAGTTCACCAGTATACTACTCACCCCTAGCTCCGCTATAGTTCACCAGTATACTACTCACCCCTAGCTCCGCTATATTTCACCAGTATACTACTCACCCCTAGCTCCGCTATCGTTCACCAGTATACTACTCACCCCTAGCTCCGCTATCGTTCACCAGTATACTACTCACCCCTAGCTCCGCTATAGTTCACCAGTATACTACTCACCCCTAGCTCCGCTATCGTTCACCAGTATACTACTCACCCCTAGCTCCGCTATAGTTCACCAGTATACTACTCACCCCTAGCTCCGCTATAGTTCACCAGTATACTACTCACCCCTAGCTCCGCTATCGTTCACCAGTATACTACTCACCCCTAGCTCCGCTATATTTCACCAGTATACTACTAACCCCTAGCTCCGCTATAGTTCACCAGTATACTACTCACCCCTAGCTCCGCTATCGTTCACCAGTATACTACTCACCCCTAGCTCCGCTATAGTTCACCAGTATACTACTCACCTCGTATATAATATATATAATATAACTCGTATATAAAAGATCTGTTTTATATTGTCTGTATGTATGGCACTTCTTACTCAAAAAATATAATTCTTAATAGCTTACCTTGTTTTGATTTATTTAATTGCAATATTTTTACTTTCTATAGTCAGTAGTTTAGTGAAAGACCTATGAAAAGCTTTTGGATATAAATTTTCAATTCGATGCCTTAACATAGGTAGTCTTAGTATGTCATGCTCTCTTTAATCATTTCTGCGGTGGTGTCGTATGAGGCGGGTCGTTACGTTCCCTCAAATATGGTTGAGCGAAGAGATGGCTGGTTCATGCGTCATGTTCGGGAACTGGTGCTGCCAGTGGGAATGGGTCTGCTTCTGACTGCCTATCTTAATGCATATTGAATTGTATGTTTTTCTTTTATTTTTATCCTAGACTGAATAACAAGTTCAAACTTTGAATTTAGCTTAAAATCTGTAAATTGATTAAGAAATTTGAAACTCATTAAGAAATGAGCTAATTCAATAATGTTATTTATTTGTTAATCTTTGTTAATATAAAGTCTGGAAACGATATACATATTTGTAAATATCGTTCCATCTGATTGATAAGCTGACAAGTTTTTTGCGCCCATTTTTCTTGTCAGTTAAAAGACGTCATAATGGGTGGTAGGGTAAAAGAATTGACGATTTAAAAATGCTTATTATGTGAGCTTATTTAAATAAAATATATTTCACTTTCACTTTCACTTTCACCCCTAGCTCCGCTATATTTCACCAGTATACTACTCACCCCTAGCTCCGCTATCGTTCACCAGTATACTACTCACCCCTAGCTCCGCTATCGTTCACCAGTATACTACTCACCCCTAGCTCCGCTATCGTTCACCAGTATACTACTCACCCCTAGCTCCGCTATAGTTCACTAGTATACTACTCACCCCTAGCTCCGCTATCGTTCACCAGTATACTTCTCACCCCTAGCTCCGCTATAGTTCACCAGTATACTACTCACCCCTAGCTCCGCTATAGTTCACCAGTATACTACTCACCCCTAGCTCCGCTATCGTTCACCAGTTTACTACTCACCCCTAGCTCCGCTATAGTTCACCAGTATACTACTCACCCCTAGCTCTGCTATCGTTCACCAGTATACTACTCACCCCTAGCTCCGCTATATTTCACCAGTATACTACTCACCCCTAGCTCCGCTATAGTTCACCAGTATACTACTCACCCCTAGCTCCGCTATCGTTCACCAGTATACTACTCACCCCTAGCTCCGCTATAGTTCACCAGTATACTACTCACCCCTAGCTCCGCTATATTTCACCAGTATACTACTCACCCCTAGCTCCGCTATTGTTCACCAGTATACTACTCACCCCTAGCTCCGCTATAATTCACCAGTATACTACTCACCCCTAGCTCCGCTATAGTTCACCAGTATACTACTCACCCCTAGCTCCGCTATCGTTCACCAGTTTACTACTCACCCCTAGCTCCGCTTTAGTTCACCAGTATACTACTCACCCCTAGCTCCGCTATCGTTCACCAGTATACTACTCACCCCTAGCTCCGCTATCGTTCACCAGTATACTACTCACCCCTAGCTCCGCTATCGTTCACCAGTATACTGCTCACCCCTAGCTCCGCCTTATTTTACCAGTATACTACTCACCATTAGCTCCGCTATAGTTCACCAGTATACTACTCACCCCTAGCTCCGCTATATTTCACCAGTATACTACTCACCCCTAGCTCCGCTATAGTTCACCAGTATACTACTCACCCCTAGCTCCGCTATCGTTCACCAGTATACTACTCACCCCTAGCTCCGCTATAGTTCACCAGTATACTACTCACCCCTAGCTCCGCTATATTTCACCAGTATACTACTCACCCCTAGCTCCGCTATCGTTCACCAGTATACTTCTCACCCCTAGCTCCGCTATAGTTCACCAGTATACTACTCACCCCTAGCTCCGCTATATTTCACCAGTATACTACTCACCCCTAGCTCCGCTATAGTTCACCAGTATAATATTCACCCCTAGCTCCGCTATATTTCACCAGTATACTACTCACCCCTAGCTCCGCTATCGTTCACCAGTATACTACTCACCCCTAGCTCCGCTATCGTTCACCAGTATACTACTCACCCCTAGCTCCGCTATAGTTCACCAGTATACTACTCACCCCTAGCTCCGCTATAGTTCACCAGTATACTACTCACCCCTAGCTCCGCTATCGTTCACCAGTATACTACTCACCCCTAGCTCCGCTATCGTTCACCAGTATACTACTCACCCCTAGCTCCGCTATAGTTCACCAGTATACTACTCACCCCTAGCTCCGCTATATTTCACCAGTATACTACTCACCCCTAGCTCCGCTATTGTTCACCAGTATACTACTCACCCCTAGCTCCGCTATAATTCACCAGTATACTACTCACCCCTAGCTCCGCTATAGTTCACCAGTTTACTACTCACCCCTAGCTCCGCTTTAGTTCACCAGTATACTACTCACCCCTAGCTCCGCTATCGTTCACCAGTATACTACTCACCCCTAGCTCCGCTTTAGTTCACCAGTATACTACTCACCCCTAGCTCCGCTATCGTTCACTAGTATACTACTCACCCCTAGCTCCGCTATCGTTCACCAGTATACTACTCACCCCTAGCTCCGCTATCGTTCACCAGTATACTGCTCACCCCTAGCTCCGCCTTATTTTACCAGTATACTACTCACCCCTAGCTCCGCTATAGTTCACCAGTATACTACTCACCCCTAGCTCCGCTATATTTCACCAGTATACTACTCACCCCTAGCTCCGCTATAGTTCACCAGTATACTACTCACCCCTAGCTCCGCTATCGTTCACCAGTATACTACTCACCCCTAGCTCCGCTATAGTTCACCAGTATACTACTCACCCCTAGCTCCGCTATATTTCACCAGTATACTACTCACCCCTAGCTCCGCTATCGTTCACCAGTATACTTCTCACCCCTAGCTCCGCTATAGTTCACCAGTATACTACTCACCCCTAGCTCCGCTATATTTCACCAGTATACTACTCACCCCTAGCTCCGCTATAGTTCACCAGTATAATATTCACCCCTAGCTCCGCTATATTTCACCAGTATACTACTCACCCCTAGCTCCGCTATCGTTCACCAGTATACTACTCACCCCTAGCTCCGCTATCGTTCACCAGTATACTTCTCACCCCTAGCTCCGCTATAGTTCACCAGTATACTACTCACCCCTAGCTCCGCTATAGTTCACCAGTATACTACTCACCCCTAGCTCCGCTATCGTTCACCAGTATACTACTCACCCCTAGCTCCGCTATAGTTCACCAGTATACTACTCACCCCTAGCTCCGCTATAGTTCACCAGTATACTACTCACCCCTAGCTCCGCTATCGTTCACCAGTATACTACTCACCCCTAGCTCCGCTATAGTTCACCAGTATACTACTCACCCCTAGCTCCGCTATATTTCACCAGTATACTACTCACCCCTAGCTCCGCTATATTTCACCAGTATACTACTCACCCCTAGCTCCGCTATCGTTCACCAGTATACTACTCACCCCTAGCTCCGCTATATTTCACCAGTATACTACTCACCCCTAGCTCCGCTATAGTTCACTAGTATAATATTCACCCCTAGCTCCGCTATATTTCACCAGTATACTACTCACCCCTAGCTCCGCTATCGTTCACCAGTATACTACTCACCCCTAGCTCCGCTATAGTTCACCAGTATACTACTCACCCATAGCTCCGCTATAGTTCACCAGTATACTACTCACCCCTAGCTCCGCTATAGTTCACCAGTATACTACTCACCCCTAGCTCCGCTATTGTTCACCAGTATACTACTCACCCCTAGCTCCGCTATAGTTCACCAGTATACTACTCACCCCTAGCTCCGTTATCGTTCACCAGTATACTACTCACCCCTAGCTCCGCTATCGTTCACCAGTATACTACTCACCCTGTAACGTTATATGTTAATTTTTAATTCAAATTCAACATAAAATCTCCATTTTATTAAAATAAAATAAATAAAATCATTTTTTTAAATAGCTAAATTAACCTTATTTCTAACTTAATATGACACTAAACTAATAACTACAATTAAAATAATATTGCACATTAAAATGCAAATCGAACGTATTATTTATTTAAACATTTTACCACTTCGCGAACGGTACCCTAACCTTCCTTTGTATCGCGTATCGATGTGAAGGCAGTGATTGCGAATAACACAATGCGTGTGCGCAACAGACTGCGCAGCTTGTAAGTACTGACTTCGCGATGAGTGGTTTTGCTGTGTCATTGACAGACACCGTTTTCTGATCTCCCGCGGACGACATGAACTTATTTCGTCTTAAAGTCGCCACGCCCTTGGAAATCATTTCTATAATTTATTGAAAAAAGAGGTCACATATTGATCGAAGTGTGTTCGTCACTTTATTTAAATTTTAAAAGTAAGTTCAGTGCAATCCCCAAAAGGGTAAGTGTTGAACATCGCTTTGTAGTAGTTATTAGTTAGTAGTCACTTTGGTTTGTGTTTTAAAATAATTGTGTTACATTTAATATTGAGTGCACGCTGATGATTATGCATTCCTGTGTGTAAAAATCTCGGTGTGATCTTTTAAATTCCATAACGATGAAATCAAATTTGCAAAATCATTCACTTCATACCCTCACATTTTAATTTTATTAATTTTACCATTTAAATATACTACTCACCCCTAGCTCCGCTATAGTTCACCAGTAAACTACTCACCCCTAGCTCCGCTATCGTTCACCAGTATACTACTCACCCCTAGCTCCGCTATAGTTCACCAGTATACTACTCACCCCTAGCTCCGCTATAGTTCACCAGTATACTACTCACCCCTAGCTCCGCTATAGTTCACCAGTATACTACTCACCCCTAGCTCCGCTATAGTTCACCAGTATACTACTCACCCCTAGCTCCGCTATATTTCACCAGTATACTACTCACCCCTAGCTCCGCTATTGTTCACCAGTATACTACTCACCCCTAGCTCCACTATAATTCACCAGTATACTACTCACCCCTAGCTCCGCTATCGTTCACCAGTATACTACTCACCCCTAGCTCCGCTATCGTTCACCAGTATACTACTCACCCCTAGCTCCGCTATATATCACCAGTATACTACTCTTCCCTAGCTCCGCTATAGTTCACCAGTATACTACTTACCCCTAGCTCCGCTATCGTTCACCAGTATACTACTCACCCCTAGCTCCGCTATAGTTCACCAGTATACTACTCACCCCTAGCTCCGCTATCGTTCACCAGTATACTACTCACCCCTAGCTCCGCTATTGTTCACCAGTATACTACTCACCCCTAGCTCCACTATAATTCACCAGTATACTACTCACCCCTAGCTCCGCTATCGTTCACCAGTATACTACTCACCCCTAGCTCCGCTATCGTTCACCAGTATACTACTCACCCCTAGCTCCGCTATAGTTCACCAGTTTACTACTCACCCCTAGCTCCTCTATATTTTACCAGTATACTACTCACCCCTAGCTCCGCTATCGTTCACCAGTATACTACTCACCCCTAGCTCCGCTATCGTTCACCAGTATACTACTCACCCCTAGCTCCGCTATAGTTCACCAGTATACTACTCACCCCTAGCTCCGCTATAGTTAACCAGTATACTACTCACCCCTAGCTCCGCTATCGTTTAGCAGTATACTACTCACCCCTAGCTCCGCTATAGTTCACCAGTATACTACTCACCCCTAGCTCCGCTTTATTTCACCAGTATACTACTCACCCCTAGCTCCGCTATCGTTCACCAGTATACTACTCACCCCTAGCTCCGCTATAGTTCACCAGTATACTACTCACCCCTAGCTCCGCTATCGTTCACCAGTAAACTACTCACCCCTAGCTCCGCTATAGTTCACCAGTATACTACTCACCCCTAGCTCCGCTATAGTTCACCAGTATACTACTCACCCTGTAACGTTATATGTTAATTTTTAATTCAAATTCAACATAAAATCTCCATTTTATTAAAATAAAATAAATAAAATCATTTTTTTAAATAGCTAAATTAACCTTATTTCTAACTTAATATGACACTAAACTAATAACTACAATTAAAATAATATTGCACATTAAAATGCAAATCGAACGTATTATTTATTTAAACATTTTACCACTTCGCGAACGGTACCCTAACCTTCCTTTGTATCGCGTATCGATGTGAAGGCAGTGATTGCGAATAACACAATGCGTGTGCGCAACAGACTGCGCAGCTTGTAAGTACTGACTTCGCGATGAGTGGTTTTGCTGTGTCATTGACAGACACCGTTTTCTGATCTCCCGCGGACGACACGAACTTATTTCGTCTTAAAGTCACCACGCCCTTGGAAATCATTTCTATAATTTATTGAAAAAAGAGGTCACATATTGATCGAAGTGTGTTCGTCACTTTATTTAAATTTTAAAAGTAAGTTCAGTGCAATCCCCAAAAGGGTAAGTGTTGAACATCGCTTTGTAGTAGTTATTAGTTAGTAGTCACTTTGGTTTGTGTTTTAAAATAATTGTGTTACATTTAATATTGAGTGCACGCTGATGATTATGCATTCCTGTGTGTAAAAATCTCGGTGTGATCTTTTAAATTCCATAACGATGAAATCAAATTTGCAAAATCATTCACTTCATACCCTCACATTTTAATTTTATTAATTTTACCATTTAAATATACTACTCACCCCTAGCTCCGCTATAGTTCACCAGTAAACTACTCACCCCTAGCTCCGCTATCGTTCACCAGTATACTACTCACCCCTAGCTCCGCTATAGTTCACCAGTATACTACTCACCCCTAGCTCCGCTATAGTTCACCAGTATACTACTCACCCCTAGCTCCGCTATAGTTCACCAGTATACTACTCACCCCTAGCTCCGCTATAGTTCACCAGTATACTACTCACCCCTAGCTCCGCTATATTTCACCAGTATACTACTCACCCCTAGCTCCGCTATTGTTCACCAGTATACTACTCACCCCTAGCTCCACTATAATTCACCAGTATACTACTCACCCCTAGCTCCGCTATCGTTCACCAGTATACTACTCACCCCTAGCTCCGCTATCGTTCACCAGTATACTACTCACCCCTAGCTCCGCTATATATCACCAGTATACTACTCACCCCTAGCTCCGCTATAGTTCACCAGTATACTACTTACCCCTAGCTCCGCTATCGTTCACCAGTATACTACTCACCCCTAGCTCCGCTATAGTTCACCAGTATACTACTCACCCCTAGCTCCGCTATCGTTCACCAGTATACTACTCACCCCTAGCGCCGTTATAGTTCACCAGTATACTACTCACCCCTAGCTCCGCTATAGTTCACCAGTATACTACTCACCCCTAGCTCCGCTATCGTTCACCAGTATACTACTCACCCCTAGCTCCACTATAGTTCACCAGTATACTACTCACCCCTAGCTCCGCTATCGTTCACCAGTATACTACTCACCCCTAGCTCCGCTATATTTCGTCAGTATACTACTCACCCCTAGCTCCGCTATAGTTCACCAGTATACTACTCACCCCTAGCTCCGCTATATTTCACCAGTATACTACTCACCCCTAGCTCCGCTATCGTTCACCAGTATACTACTCACCCCTAGCTCCGCTATATTTCGTCAGTATACTACTTACCCCTAGCTCCGCTATAGTTCACCAGTATACTACTCACCCCTAGCTCCGCTATAGTTCACCAGTATACTACTCACCCCTAGCTCCGCTATCGTTCACCAGTATACTACTCACCCCTAGCTCCGCTATCGTTCACCAGTATACTACTCACCCCTAGCTCCGCTATAGTTCACCAGTATACTACTCACCCCTAGCTCCGCTATAGTTCACCAGTATACTACTCACCCCTAGCTCCGCTATAGTTCACCAGTATACTACTCACCCCTAGCTCCGCTATCGTTCACCAGTATACTACTCACCCCTAGCTCCGCTATATTTCACCAGTATACTACTCACCCCTAGCTCCGCTATAGTTCACCAGTATACTACTTACCCCTAGCTCCGCTATCGTTCACCAGTATACTACTCACCCCTAGCTCCGCTATAGTTCACCAGTATACTACTCACCCCTAGCTCCGCTATCGTTCACCAGTATACTACTCACCCCTAGCGCCGTTATAGTTCACCAGTATACTACTCACCCCTAGCTCCGCTATAGTTCACCAGTATACTACTCACCCCTAGCTCCGCTATCGTTCACCAGTATACTACTCACCCCTAGCTCCACTATAGTTCACCAGTATACTATTCACCCCTAGCTCCGCTATCGTTCACCAGTATACTACTCACCCCTAGCTCCGCTATATTTCACCAGTATACTACTCACCCCTAGCTCCGCTATCGTTCACCAGTATACTACTCACCCCTAGCTCCGCTATATTTCGTCAGTATACTACTTACCCCTAGCTCCGCTATAGTTCACCAGTATACTACTCACCCCTAGCTCCGCTATAGTTCACCAGTATACTACTCACCCCTAGCTCCGCTATCGTTCACCAGTATACTACTCACCCCTGGCTCCGCTATCGTTCACCAGTATACTACTCACCCCTAGCTCCGCTATAGTTCACCAGTATACTACTCACCCCTAGCTCCGCTATCGTTCACCAGTATACTACTCACCCCTAGCTCCGCTATAGTTCACCAGTATACTACTCACCCCTAGCTCCGCTATCGTTCACCAGTATACTACTCACCCCTAGCTCCGCTATAGTTCACCAGTATACTACTCACCCCTAGCTCCGCTATCGTTCACCAGTATACTACTCACCCCTAGCTCCGCTATAGTTCACCAGTATACTACTCACCCCTAGCTCCGCTATCGTTCACCAGTATACTACTCACCCCTAGCTCCGCTATAGTTCACCAGTATACTACTCACCCCTAGCTCCGCTATAGTTCACCAGTATACTACTCACCCCTAGCTCCGCTATAGTTCACCAGTATACTACTCACCCCTAGCTCCGCTATAGTTCACCAGTATACTACTCACCCCTAGCTCCGCAATAGTTCACCAGTATACTACTCACCCGTAGCTCCGCTATAGTTCACCAGTATACTACTCACCCCTAGCTCCGCTATAGTTCACCAGTATACTACTCACCCCTAGCTCCGCTATCGTTCACCAGTATACTACTCACCCCTAGCTCCGCTATAGTTCACCAGTATACTACTCACCCCTAGCTCCGCTATCGTTCACCAGTATACTACTCACCCCTAGCTCCGCTATAGTTCACCAGTATACTACTCACCCCTAGCTCCGCTATCGTTCACCAGTATACTACTCACCCCTAGCTCCGCTATATTTCACCAGTATACTACTCACCCCTAGCTCCGCTATAGTTCACCAGTTTACTACTCACCCCTAGCTCCTCTATATTTTACCAGTATACTACTCACCCCTAGCTCCGCTATAGTTCACCAGTATACTACTCACCCCTAGCTCCGCTATAGTTCACCAGTATACTACTCACCCCTAGCTCCGCTATAGTTCACCAGTATACTACTCACCCCTAGCTCCGCTATAGTTCACCAGTATACTACTCACCCCTAGCTCCGCAATAGTTCACCAGTATACTACTCACCCCTAGCTCCGCTATAGTTCACCAGTATACTACTCACCCCTAGCTCCGCTATAGTTCACCAGTATACTACTCACCCCTAGCTCCGCTATCGTTCACCAGTATACTACTCACCCCTAGCTCCGCTATAGTTCACCAGTATACTACTCACCCCTAGCTCCGCTATCGTTCACCAGTAAACTACTCACCCCTAGCTCCGCTATCGTTCACCAGTAAACTACTCACCCGTAGCTCCGCTATAGTTCACCAGTATACTACTCACCCCTAGCTCCGCTATAGTTCACCAGTATACTACTCACCCTATAACGTTATATGTTAATTTTTAATTCAAATTCAACATAAAATCTCCATTTTATTAAAATAAAATAAATAAAATCATTTTTTTAAATAGCTAAATTAACCTTATTTCTAACTTAATATGACACTAAACTAATAACTACAATTAAAATAATATTGCACATTAAAATGCAAATCGAACGTATTATTTATTTAAACATTTTACCACTTCGCGAACGGTACCCTAACCTTCCTTTGTATCGCGTATCGATGTGAAGGCAGTGATTGCGAATAACACAATGCGTGTGCGCAACAGACTGCGCAGCTTGTAAGTACTGACTTCGCGATGAGTGGTTTTGCTGTGTCATTGACAGACACCGTTTTCTGATCTCCCGCGGACGACACGAACTTATTTCGTCTTAAAGTCGCCACGCCCTTGGAAATCATTTCTATAATTTATTGAAAAAAGAGGTCACATATTGATCGAAGTGTGTTCGTCACTTTATTTAAATTTTAAAAGTAAGTTCAGTGCAATCCCCAAAAGGGTAAGTGTTGAACATCGCTTTGTAGTAGTTATTAGTTAGTAGTCACTTTGGTTTGTGTTTTAAAATAATTGTGTTACATTTAATATTGAGTGCACGCTGATGATTATGCATTCCTGTGTGTAAAAATCTCGGTGTGATCTTTTAAATTCCATAACGATGAAATCAAATTTGCAAAATCATTCACTTCATACCCTCACATTTTAATTTTATTAATTTTACCATTTAAATATACTACTCACCCCTAGCTCCGCTATAGTTCACCAGTAAACTACTCACCCCTAGCTCCGCTTTCGTTCACCAGTATACTACTCACCCCTAGCTCCGCTATAGTTCACCAGTATACTACTCACCCCTAGCTCCGCTATAGTTCAACAGTATACTACTCACCCCTAGCTCCGCTATAGTTCACCAGTATACTACTCACCCCTAGCTCCGCTATAGTTCACCAGTATACTACTCACCCCTAGCTCCGCTATATTTCACCAGTATACTACTCACCCCTAGCTCCGCTATTGTTCACCAGTATACTACTCACCCCTAGCTCCACTATAATTCACCAGTATATTACTCACCCCTAGCTCCGCTATCGTTCACCAGTATACTACTCACCCCTAGCTCCGCTATCGTTCACCAGTATACTACTCACCCCTAGCTCCGCTATATATCACCAGTATACTACTCACCCCTAGCTCCGCTATAGTTCACCAGTATACTACTTACCCCTAGCTCCGCTATCGTTCACCAGTATACTACTCACCCCTAGCTCCGCTATAGTTCACCAGTATACTACTCACCCCTAGGTCCGCTATCGTTCACCAGTATACTACTCACCCCTAGCGCCGTTATAGTTCACCAGTATACTACTCACCCCTAGCTCCGCTATAGTTCACCAGTATACTACTCACCCCTAGCTCCGCTATCGTTCACCAGTATACTACTCACCCCTAGCTCCACTATAGTTCACCAGTATACTACTCACCCCTAGCTCCGCTATCGTTCACCAGTATACTACTCACCCCTAGCTCCGCTATATTTCGTCAGTATACTACTCACCCCTAGCTCCGCTATAGTTCACCAGTATACTACTCACCCCTAGCTCCGCTATCGTTCACCAGTATACTACTCACCCCTAGCTCCGCTATAGTTCACCAGTATACTACTCACCCCTAGCTCCGCTATAGTTCACCAGTATACTACTCACCCCTAGCTCCGCTATAGTTCACCAGTATACTACTCACCCCTAGCTCCGCTATCGTTCACCAGTATACTACTCACCCCTAGCTCCGCTATAGTTCACCAGTATACTACTCACCCCTAGCTCCGCTATCGTTCACCAGTATACTACTCACCCCTAGCTCCGCTATCGTTCACCAGTATACTACTCACCCCTAGCTCCGCTATCGTTCACCAGTATACTACTCACCCCTAGCTCCGCTATAGTTCACCAGTATACTACTCACCCCTAGCTCCGCTATCGTTCACCAGTATACTACTCACCCCTAGCTCCGCTATCGTTCACCAGTATACTACTCACCCCTAGCTCCGCTATAATTCACCAGTATACTACTCACCCCTAGCTCCGCTATCGTTCACCAGTATACTACTCACCCCTAGCTCCGCTATCGTTCACCAGTATACTACTTACCCCTAGCTCCGCTATAGTTCACCAGTATACTACTCACCCCTAGCTCCGCTATCGTTCACCAGTATACTACTCACCCCTAGCTCCGCTATCGTTCACCAGTATACTACTCACCCCTAGCTCCGCTATCGTTCACCAGTATACTACTCACCCCTAGCTCCGCTATCGTTCACCAGTATACTACTCACCCCTAGCTCCGCTATAGTTCACCAGTATACTACTCACCCCTAGCTCCGCTATAGTTCACCAGTATACTACTCACCCCTAGCTCCGCTATAGTTCACCAGTATACTACTCACCCCTAGCTCCGCTATCGTTCACCAGTATTTTACTCACCCCTAGCTCCGCTATAGTTCACCAGTATACTACTCACCCCTAGCTCCGCTATATTTCACCAGTATACTACTCACCCCTAGCTCCGCTATATTTCACCAGTATACTACTCACCCCTAGCTCCGCTATCGTTCACCAGTATACTACTCACCCCTAGCTCCGCTATCGTTCACCAGTATACTACTCACCCCTAGCTCCGCTATCGTTCACCAGTATACTACTCACCCCTAGCTCCGCTATAGTTCACCAGTATACTACTCACCCCTAGCTCCGCTATAGTTCACCAGTATACTACTCACCCCTAGCTCCGCTATAGTTCACCAGTATACTACTCACCCCTAGCTCCGCTATATTTCACCAGTATACTACTCACCCCTAGCTCCGCTATCGTTCACCAGTATACTACTCACCCCTAGCTCCGCTATCGTTCACCAGTATACTACTCACCCCTAGCTCCGCTATAGTTCACCAGTATACTACTCACCCCTAGCTCCGCTATCGTTCACCAGTATACTACTCACCCCTAGCTCCGCTATAGTTCACCAGTATACTACTCACCCCTAGCTCCGCTATAGTTCACCAGTATACTACTCACCCCTAGCTCCGCTATCGTTCACCAGTATACTACTCACCCCTAGCTCCGCTATATTTCACCAGTATACTACTAACCCCTAGCTCCGCTATAGTTCACCAGTATACTACTCACCCCTAGCTCCGCTATCGTTCACCAGTATACTACTCACCCCTAGCTCCGCTATAGTTCACCAGTATACTACTCACCTCGTATATAATATATATAATATAACTCGTATATAAAAGATCTGTTTTATATTGTCTGTATGTATGGCACTTCTTACTCAAAAAATATAATTCTTAATAGCTTACCTTGTTTTGATTTATTTAATTGCAATATTTTTACTTTCTATAGTCAGTAGTTTAGTGAAAGACCTATGAAAAGCTTTTGGATATAAATTTTCAATTCGATGCCTTAACATAGGTAGTCTTAGTATGTCATGCTCTCTTTAATCATTTCTGCGGTGGTGTCGTATGAGGCGGGTCGTTACGTTCCCTCAAATATGGTTGAGCGAAGAGATGGCTGGTTCATGCGTCATGTTCGGGAACTGGTGCTGCCAGTGGGAATGGGTCTGCTTCTGACTGCCTATCTTAATGCATATTGAATTGTATGTTTTTCTTTTATTTTTATCCTAGACTGAATAACAAGTTCAAACTTTGAATTTAGCTTAAAATCTGTAAATTGATTAAGAAATTTGAAACTCATTAAGAAATGAGCTAATTCAATAATGTTATTTATTTGTTAATCTTTGTTAATATAAAGTCTGGAAACGATATACATATTTGTAAATATCGTTCCATCTGATTGATAAGCTGACAAGTTTTTTGCGCCCATTTTTCTTGTCAGTTAAAAGACGTCATAATGGGTGGTAGGGTAAAAGAATTGACGATTTAAAAATGCTTATTATGTGAGCTTATTTAAATAAAATATATTTCACTTTCACTTTCACTTTCACCCCTAGCTCCGCTATATTTCACCAGTATACTACTCACCCCTAGCTCCGCTATCGTTCACCAGTATACTACTCACCCCTAGCTCCGCTATCGTTCACCAGTATACTACTTACCCCTAGCTCCGCTATCGTTCACCAGTATACTACTCACCCCTAGCTCCGCTATAGTTCACTAGTATACTACTCACCCCTAGCTCCGCTATCGTTCACCAGTATACTTCTCACCCCTAGCTCCGCTATAGTTCACCAGTATACTACTCACCCCTAGCTCCGCTATAGTTCACCAGTATACTACTCACCCCTAGCTCCGCTATCGTTCACCAGTTTACTACTCACCCCTAGCTCCGCTATAGTTCACCAGTATACTACTCACCCCTAGCTCTGCTATCGTTCACCAGTATACTACTCACCCCTAGCTCCGCTATATTTCACCAGTATACTACTCACCCCTAGCTCCGCTATAGTTCACCAGTATACTACTCACCCCTAGCTCCGCTATCGTTCACCAGTATACTACTCACCCCTAGCTCCGCTATAGTTCACCAGTATACTACTCACCCCTAGCTCCGCTATATTTCACCAGTATACTACTCACCCCTAGCTCCGCTATTGTTCACCAGTATACTACTCACCCCTAGCTCCGCTATAATTCACCAGTATACTACTCACCCCTAGCTCCGCTATAGTTCACCAGTATACTACTCACCCCTAGCTCCGCTATCGTTCACCAGTTTACTACTCACCCCTAGCTCCGCTTTAGTTCACCAGTATACTACTCACCCCTAGCTCCGCTATCGTTCACCAGTATACTACTCACCCCTAGCTCCGCTATCGTTCACCAGTATACTACTCACCCCTAGCTCCGCTATCGTTCACCAGTATACTGCTCACCCCTAGCTCCGCCTTATTTTACCAGTATACTACTCACCATTAGCTCCGCTATAGTTCACCAGTATACTACTCACCCCTAGCTCCGCTATATTTCACCAGTATACTACTCACCCCTAGCTCCGCTATAGTTCACCAGTATACTACTCACCCCTAGCTCCGCTATCGTTCACCAGTATACTACTCACCCCTAGCTCCGCTATAGTTCACCAGTATACTACTCACCCCTAGCTCCGCTATATTTCACCAGTATACTACTCACCCCTAGCTCCGCTATCGTTCACCAGTATACTTCTCACCCCTAGCTCCGCTATAGTTCACCAGTATACTACTCACCCCTAGCTCCGCTATATTTCACCAGTATACTACTCACCCCTAGCTCCGCTATAGTTCACCAGTATAATATTCACCCCTAGCTCCGCTATATTTCACCAGTATACTACTCACCCCTAGCTCCGCTATCGTTCACCAGTATACTACTCACCCCTAGCTCCGCTATCGTTCACCAGTATACTACTCACCCCTAGCTCCGCTATAGTTCACCAGTATACTACTCACCCCTAGCTCCGCTATAGTTCACCAGTATACTACTCACCCCTAGCTCCGCTATCGTTCACCAGTATACTACTCACCCCTAGCTCCGCTATCGTTCACCAGTATACTACTCACCCCTAGCTCCGCTATAGTTCACCAGTATACTACTCACCCCTAGCTCCGCTATATTTCACCAGTATACTACTCACCCCTAGCTCCGCTATTGTTCACCAGTATACTACTCACCCCTAGCTCCGCTATAATTCACCAGTATACTACTCACCCCTAGCTCCGCTATAGTTCACCAGTTTACTACTCACCCCTAGCTCCGCTTTAGTTCACCAGTATACTACTCACCCCTAGCTCCGCTATCGTTCACCAGTATACTACTCACCCCTAGCTCCGCTTTAGTTCACCAGTATACTACTCACCCCTAGCTCCGCTATCGTTCACTAGTATACTACTCACCCCTAGCTCCGCTATCGTTCACCAGTATACTACTCACCCCTAGCTCCGCTATCGTTCACCAGTATACTGCTCACCCCTAGCTCCGCCTTATTTTACCAGTATACTACTCACCCCTAGCTCCGCTATAGTTCACCAGTATACTACTCACCCCTAGCTCCGCTATATTTCACCAGTATACTACTCACCCCTAGCTCCGCTATAGTTCACCAGTATACTACTCACCCCTAGCTCCGCTATCGTTCACCAGTATACTACTCACCCCTAGCTCCGCTATAGTTCACCAGTATACTACTCACCCCTAGCTCCGCTATATTTCACCAGTATACTACTCACCCCTAGCTCCGCTATCGTTCACCAGTATACTTCTCACCCCTAGCTCCGCTATAGTTCACCAGTATACTACTCACCCCTAGCTCCGCTATATTTCACCAGTATACTACTCACCCCTAGCTCCGCTATAGTTCACCAGTATAATATTCACCCCTAGCTCCGCTATATTTCACCAGTATACTACTCACCCCTAGCTCCGCTATCGTTCACCAGTATACTACTCACCCCTAGCTCCGCTATCGTTCACCAGTATACTTCTCACCCCTAGCTCCGCTATAGTTCACCAGTATACTACTCACCCCTAGCTCCGCTATAGTTCACCAGTATACTACTCACCCCTAGCTCCGCTATCGTTCACCAGTATACTACTCACCCCTAGCTCCGCTATAGTTCACCAGTATACTACTCACCCCTAGCTCCGCTATAGTTCACCAGTATACTACTCACCCCTAGCTCCGCTATCGTTCACCAGTATACTACTCACCCCTAGCTCCGCTATAGTTCACCAGTATACTACTCACCCCTAGCTCCGCTATATTTCACCAGTATACTACTCACCCCTAGCTCCGCTATATTTCACCAGTATACTACTCACCCCTAGCTCCGCTATCGTTCACCAGTATACTACTCACCCCTAGCTCCGCTATATTTCACCAGTATACTACTCACCCCTAGCTCCGCTATAGTTCACTAGTATAATATTCACCCCTAGCTCCGCTATATTTCACCAGTATACTACTCACCCCTAGCTCCGCTATCGTTCACCAGTATACTACTCACCCCTAGCTCCGCTATCGTTCACCAGTATACTACTCACCCATAGCTCCGCTATAGTTCACCAGTATACTACTCACCCCTAGCTCCGCTATAGTTCACCAGTATACTACTCACCCCTAGCTCCGCTATTGTTCACCAGTATACTACTCACCCCTAGCTCCGCTATAGTTCACCAGTATACTACTCACCCCTAGCTCCGTTATCGTTCACCAGTATACTACTCACCCCTAGCTCCACTATATTTCACCAGTATACTACTCACCCCTAGCTCCGCTATAGTTCACCAGTATACTACTCACCCCTAGCTCCGCTATCGTTCACCAGTATACTACTCACCCCTAGCTCCGCTATAGTTCACCAGTATACAGAGAAAAGTACAAAAAGTAAATATAACAGTCGACAGCCTATTTACCATGAAAGGGTAAACAAATTCAATTACAAATTTTCGACTTTTGACAGATAACGTGACGTGCTGCCGACTACCTAACTGAAATTATCAATTTCAATTTACTACACCTGCTAGCTATGTAAAACGCAAGGTAATCGTTTAATTATTAAAGTTGCGTTGCAACAATCATTATGAGTATATATTATTTTTATTTATTTCACAATTCACACCATGAGCTAGGTACTTATAATATTTAATTTAGCTAGACTAGAACTACCTATTTTAACAGGTTCTGAATAAGATTTAAATATATTTGATAAATCAATGCATAGGAATTTGGGTCCGTTTCTATGTTCAACCAGATAATTGCAGCTGAAACCTATTAGCCGTCGCAGCCTGTTGTCATCGTGTCACAAAAACTAGGATCGACCAATAACGCAACAGTCGTTTCTACCATCCAGTCACGCGTCGCACATCGCGCCGTCGTCACCTTAGCGACATATAACGCATCGGCATCTTGTCAGATGCAATATGTTTCTGAAATATATAAAACATAAACGACAGTACTGCCGTCCTTTAACTATAACCACGTTAAACCCAAAAAGTAATTTCGGAAAAGAACGCAAAAAACGCGGGAATCTTTGTTTCTAGGAAACTATTATAGATAGATAAGTGACTGTTAGGCAAAAAGGTAACATGTATTTCCATGCATCATTTATGATTTATACTGTATGGGTATTTACTGTTAATTATTAAAAAAACGTCTTTTTATTGTTTAGCGAAGATAATATGTAAATATTTTGACCAAGAATGCTGTACTAAAAGATCTCTAACCTACACTTAGCGTCATTTTAGTTAAGTATTCTCATTAAATTTGTGATGTCAGTACTGTTTTATAAATTTACTCTGAAATGCTTAACTATAAACTCCCTAAGTCATTTAACTGTATTATAGCAAAGATTTTTGTTCGTATTCACATATTATTTACCTTAGTTAAAAGAGGCTAAAGCTTCTTAAACTCTTTTAAGCTAAGTATTACCGATAAAACAAAAAATATTTGTTAAGAAATACACTTGTTTACTAAGCTAAAAAAAGGCAACTCTTCCTTCGATTTTGATTAGCGTCCTTATAGTCAAGCATTTAATACAAAAAAAATTAAGTTAAGGAAAACATCAAATTTTATTGAAAAGTTAAGATAAAACAGTTTTTTGGAAGCGACATCGCAAAAAAATTAAAATTACCCAGATGTTATTTTTTAAATCTAAATATCTCAAAAACTGCCTAAACTGCCATGATAAACTTAACGCTATTGAATATTTTTTTGCTTTTTTTGGATAAGAACAACTGTTCTTTGGAAGCGACATCGAAAAAAAAGACCCACCTCATCATCGAAAATTCCCCTTACACATACTCCTTCAAGCTGTTTAAATGGGTTTAGCAGATCAGCGGGGCTACTCAAATGGCAACTTCTCTATTCGTTCGCTAACTTAAAAATTCAAAATAAGCCGTAAACTCCAAAATTACGTGTCGCAGGCTTGCCAATTCCATACAATACAACAATGTCTGTGATTTACATAAACTTGCGACGTGTGACTTGATCGTTTATTTGCTTATTTTTAAGCTTTAAGTTAGCGAACGAATAGAAAAGTGGCCATTTCAGTAACCCCGCAGTTGGGATTATCGGTATCCTTGGTTATGAGCTAGTTGTTGGGCCGCTGATGATGGTCGCTATCGCTACTGTTAAATTATCCTTTAATTCCTTAATAAGCAGCCTCGTCCCATTGCACATGCTCGGGGGTCTTAAATTTCTCAAAGTATGATTGGAATTCCGATTTTTAACGTCAATTTGTGTGGTGGCAGTCCAGTAGGGTTCAGCGAATTTTTCTTCTGGTCTGGATAATAGACTGCGTCTACGATAATAGAGTGACGGTGTCGATCGATTTGTATTTTTTTATTTTGCCAAGGACTTTTTGAATAATCAACGGACTCATCAAATTTTTTGATTATTTATTTCGTTAACAGTGTCATTCCTAGGTGACACTAATACCCAAGAACACAACAAATGAAAGTCCTTTTCGTGCAAATTCTCGATGTCAGGGCATACTGCATCTATTAAAATTTCTAAATCATGTAGGTACTATTTTTCCTAGAGACTCATCCAGAAAGATTTCACAATTTCTACTTTTTAGAGTAGGAAAAATTCCTTCCTCAAGTTCTAGCAGTTGTTGTGGGAAACTACTATCTGTAATTCCATGAAAATGAGCTCTTATATTCATCCGTAATTTTAAATTTTCAATCGAAATCCATAAGGGAAACGATTTCAAGAATGCTTTGATGATTCTGCTCACGTACCTCTGTTAATGATGGGTAGAGTCTGTCGGAAATCTCCAGCAAATACAAAGGTAATTCCACTGATGAGAGCAGAAGAGTTTCTAAGATATTTTAAGGTTCTGTCCACGGCCTCAGTGTGTGCTCTATGGCTCATGGTGCATTCATACCATATAATCAATGAGTGTAGAATAGAAATTATAAAACCATGCCTTAAAACACATTAAATAAAAGAAAAGTACTGTTGACAATATGCAGGATATTGACTGAGATAAATTAAACCAATTAATTACTCAATAAAACTGTCTTACTCTCAGAAAACGAAGAATAGTTTCAAATACATCATGTATCAAAAAACTCTGTCAGATCCTGAAACAAGTGATAGAGTTGCTAAAACTGAACAACATTCTCCAAGGAACAAAAGTCTAGAACCGAATTTTTTTTGCCTTTCCATAGTTAGTCGCTTTACTGACCAATACATTTTGTATGGGAGTATGAAAATTATTTTCGTTTTTCGACCTATGTTTCATGGAGAGTGTTGTTCAGTTTCAGCAACACTGTCACACGGTTTTTTAATACATGATGTATACAGAACTGAAAAAAGAATATAATGTTATTGGATTATGTTTTGTTGAGGCACGGGGCTTAAAAAGGTGGTATCATTAGTGGTCTTTTTCCTTCGCAAGAAACGTCTTCCCAGAAAAATATTTCCTTTGTTATTATTATTCACGCTATCAACTACAGTCTCAAAGGCATGTGCTTGATCTGGGACTAATTTGGGCAGGTTTTCATTGACTAAAACGGTCAAATCATTTGTATAATTGTAGTTATGTGCCATTGTATTTGCAGCATTGTTTTCTGTACGAACTGGAGAAGGTATCCAAAATCACTTAGGCTCTTTTGCTTTCTGATTCTGTGTCTTATACCTATCTTCACATCACATCGTCTCATAATTTTAACGTTTCCGATGGCTGACAAAATATAAGTATGACTACAAACGACTCTCTCAGTTGTACTGGACATTGCGAAGCGATGCGTCTCTCAGAGTATTTTCCCAATGGTCATCGTTTTGGTAGAACAAATAACGTGTTTCTAGTTAAGAAACATGGATTAGATTTTCTAGTGAAGTATTTTGAAGCAACACCTGCATTATGGAATACTTGACTATACTATCGTTAAGGGAGTTTAACTAGAATTAAGACTAGTTTTTCAGTGTAAATATTTTATTGCATTGCTTTTTTGTTTATCAATGAAAATTGGTCCTTTACTATAAACACGTTATACTCACTTAGCGTGTTTGTAATCAAGTATAATCAAATCACGTAGTTTAAGCTAAGTAAATGATATATAAATATTTGGTAAATTTAGTGATAAAGGCACTTTAACGTTTTTTAAGCTAAGAAGTGTAGGATAGTCATTTTTTAGTTAAGGATTTGTAGAATATTTTGTCATTTAACGGGACACAACGTTTTAATATCTCCAAAACTATAAATGATAGAGCTACCGATCCTAAACAGAAAGATAGAGACATTTAAACTGTATTACTTTGCATTCAAAACTCCAAATCGACCATCTGAGGGTTAACGGGGTTTTAGTTAAAGGACGGCAGAGTAACCGTCCCTAAATCATAGGACAAACGTCAACAAAATAAAACATCAGAGTCAAAAGGAAATATATTTGAATCTATTCATGAGAACTGTTTCTTTATGAGATAAGAAAAATATTATGTGACATTACACATTCACATACTTATATACATAATCATATCTAGTTGCATAGTTATTAAACATTAATTTATCATGACAATTTATTCATTTTATTCCACAATTTGTGGTTCTCTTGCATTTTATTATGTAATGTCAATATAATAAGTCTATGTGTAATGCGGTCAGTTTTAGTAGTTGCTAATGTAATTAGTAGATGCAATAAATAATTATGAATATGAATGTCATTACTCGCGGGGCCACCGTTTGCCACTATGTGGACACGGCCTGTCAAGACGTTATATTCAAATCAAAGCTATAACTGAGGACACATATGGCCCATAGACGCGACACACTTGGCCGCTTACTAAGTACTAGTACCACACGTAAGGACACACTTGGCCCATAGACGCAACATACCTAGTCTGGCCCATAGATGCGATACACTTGCCGCTTACTAATAAAAGGGGTAAATAAAACATCACCAGCAATTAAAAGTTACAGTTTTAATTGCATCAATGTATAATGGTTTTTTTGACGTTCAACAAGAATTCCACAGAATACAATTACTCGATATCATGGGAAAGTAGAACTATTACCAATTTAAACAGTATTGAAAAATAATACACTAATACCTGACCTTAAGCAGTGGTATCTCTCCAGCAGGAATAGCGTGTCACGACAAATTCATCAAAGTTTCCTGATATTACGACTTTACTTAACAACTTTATTGAAAACACTTATTCCACCGTTGAACCTTTCACTGTGACGACTTGAGCACGACTGAGCGCGCCTCTACCCCGTCACCGCATATTTAAACGTTATGCGTGGCGTGGTAGGGGCGAGCGTGGCGTGACTGGCGTGGTAGGGGCGACTGCAGTCACCTGATTACTATAACTACCGTTTAAGTACTTTTAATGGTATAAACACACAAATTTAGTTGTACTACATGGTTCATCACGAATAATAATTTAAGTAATTTATACAGTAACCTTACAGTCGGCCATCCTGCTAGAGCGAGTCCCATCGCGTAAAACAATCTCTTTGTGATTTTACTCTTATAATTCTGAGTACATCCAGTCAATTAGTCATAAAATATTATTAAATAAGAACATTATTTTATTAGAAGTAAAAAAATTGTAGCATTCCAACAAAATATTTCACATTTTTGCGAAGGTCAAAATTATTGTTTAATTACATTACAAATATTTATTGTATGACACAAAACGTAATTACGTTTTAATTTATACATAAGTAGGTATTCAGAAAACATCCCAAAAGAGAAAGGGTAGGTATATAAAGTGACAATTATGATAATTAGTTATATAAACATAATTACATTACTTGACTTAATTTAGATTTAAATTATACAATTCAATACAATTCCGTTAGCATCAATAAAAATATAGCCGTATGGCATTTCATCTGAGCACGTTATAAACACGAGCAGTAGCTTGTTTGACATCAAAATTCATTAATATAATAAAAGATACCTTAGAAATTATTTTAAAATTGATGTTTACCTTAAATATATTGCTAAGGAGTTAGTGCATTGCACCGAATTATAAAGGTTGCAAACTTAGAAATATATATACATATATATTTTATCATTAACTATTCCAAACTTATTTTATTTACTTAAGTCTCAGAATACTTAGTAACGTGTAAGCATTTCAATATTTGTCTCCAATACAAACTTAGTTTAAGAAAATACTTACTAACAATCAACAAAAAGTCATCAAAACGCTATACATATATATTAAATTTAATATCTTTCTCATACCATTTGTTATGCTTGAAATACTTTTATAATTTTAATACCATAACAATAATAAAAACAAAATTAATGAAGGAGTTGCTTTCGCAGCGGCGCGCGGCGGCGCTATGGCTATAGGCAGCATCAATTGCATGGAGTAGACGTTTAAATAAAATTTGGCTTGAGATAACTTTGGGGTGCACCCAGTGATCCAATTAGTATAACACAGTGACAGAAAAAGCATATTTCAGTTATACATGTCATCAGTTATTATAGTATCCAATAATTGTAATCATCAATATGTAAAAGTTCTCTCTTTTTAGTAGTTATAGTACATAACAATTGCACTATTATGTATTTTGTGACACAACTCAGAGTAAAATATGTTACTTCTTGAACTAATAAAAAATAAGTACCTATCCTACATTACAGCAAGCTAAAAGAACTTTTTTTTTACAAAGTATTCTGAAGGTCTTTTGAATTAGTAATGGTTTTAAATTTACCTTTACTAATTTAACTAGGTTAACCTTTTATTTAGTTATATGCATTAGCATACTTCCCTATACAATGGATATGTAAATGTTATATGTACTAAAGATGAGTTTAGATGTCGTAGAAGTGACTCCAATACACACACAGTACGTTATGTGGAGGTACCTTCCTTGAATATAACTGCACATTTTAAAAACTCAATCAGAATAAACACAAAGTAATAAAATGATTTTAGTAATCAGTATTTTGGAAATCTTACTTGCCATAGCGGGCACACAGAGTCACAGAGTCCAATCAATCAATGTACAAAAGTAATTTGCTATAATCCCACACAAGCACCACCCTTACTATCTTTCTGCTTTAAGTTTTCCCAGTACCTACGGTGCCCAATATAATGTGTTCTAAACGCAGATTGGATTGTCCTACTAAGTAAGTAAGTAGTTACTTCATTTTATCGCGACACTCAGTCACGGGGAACAAGAAAAATCATGATAAAAGGTTTTATTTATTTATTATTATTTTAATGAGGAGCACCGACATCACCAGGGCCGTGCCTGAGTCTACAGAATTACTTAAATGTTTTGTGAAAAGTTTCACCCAGTTTATGGATCGCCTCGAATTTCTCAAATAGAAAAAGCAGGGCAAATTACCCAATTATTAGTATTTAGAGCAATAATCCGATACAAAAAACTTTTACCTATTGACTTTAGTAACACTATTTAGAATAAATATTGTGAGTGTTACACGCAATACACAATACAGATATTCTTTATTTTGTATTTTGTATGTATGTCGTTTTAAGCTATTACCAACATACATACACCATCATAATGTATAAATATATAGACCCATAGTCCATTCATTGGTACCCTTCAACCTATTATTGGCATGTACCGATCAAATTATTGGTACACCTTACGCCAATAATTTAATAGGCTACAGTTAATAAAATTATAGGTATTAATCTCAGTACTTTTATTAAAATATTGGCACGCTTTCACCAATTACTTGTACAACTTATAAACTATTGGAAAGAGGCCATTTTTTTTGAAGCCATATACTTCATTATTTCCATTGTTTGATTTAAAAAAAAAAACATTTAATGATCTTGAAAATCATGTTCTAAATTCTCATTAAATATTAAGATAGTATGCGTAAACATTATAATTGTGTTTTTTTTCATAAACTAGGTAACACAATTTTTTATTTTGAATAATATTTTTGTTTTTTTTTATGTTAAGTTAAGAGCGCCCATAAATAGAAGAGGTGTAATAAGAGGTCAAGTTACCCCTACATAATTGATGTGAGGAAATTATTTTTTTGATTAATTTAAAATTGTAATAATGCGGTTGCGGAGATAAAGTGCAATGAATACGAAAATTATTATTTTGTCTAGAAATTTTATCATTGATTACGAAATTTCATTTCATTTTTTTCATTTCAAAATTCTTTATTTCAAATTATAAACAATATTGTTACAAGTACATAGATAATACATGTACATTGATTAATTTAAAGATACTTTATTAGGCTAAACTTACGACCTATGAAAGCTTTAGATGTAATATGTAATTCTACTTAAATTTTATCACCTTGAAATATTAACACACAGTATTTAAATAGCACTATTCGCAGAAAAAAAATGATACAAAACATTTGTAGGTGATTTGCTTATTGCATATCAGATTACGAAATAAAAAGCACAATAGTTTTGTTTTTCAATATTATATTTGTAGGAATGTGAAGGAAGAGTTAGAATTAATATTAAGTATAGTAAAATTTCTGTTGTATTCATGTGTATATAGTTTTATTTTAAGATTTATTTGTAATTATTTCTTTTATTTATTGTTTGTTTATATTTTTATCAAATTGGATCAATTATTGTAATCTAAAATAAATGAATTTTATTATTTTTCTTTTATTACCGGTAAACTTCAGTAGAGTAGGTAATTGCTCATCATGGCCATTCAAAAATATATATGCTCAATAGACTATTATTATTTATTTATTTATTTATTTATCGTTTTTGGATAGCTAACAGCTTATAAACATACAGATAACAACAAATATATATAACTAAAAGCTATTGACAAGCTACCACATGTAGAATTCAAAAGAAATTGATCTTAAAGCAATCATAGCCCAGAAGGGACAGGTGCGCAACAGTATAATAACATTAAATTAGATTTTAAACATTAATTTAATAACAGTCGTGATGCTGTTGAAAAACAAATCAATATTGGCGTCAGCGTTATTAATGGCGGAACAAGCTCTCATAAGGAAACTGTTATGCCTGTAGTTGGTGTGCATAGAAGGAATACTAAATGGTCTATATGAATCGTTGCGGGGCGCTCTTGTAGGTATTTTGAAACGAATTTTATAAAGTAGTTCCGGACAATCCACTGAACCTCTAATCAATTTAAGTAGAAATGAAACATCTGCAATATTACGTCTAACAGAAAGTGGTAGCAGGTGAAATTTAGTACAACGATCTTCGTAAGATGTTTTAGGAATTTTGAATTTGAAATTTAGGAACCGAGTAAATTTTTTCTGGATCTTCTCTATATCATTTATGTATGTTACGTAACAGGGGTTCCAAATCTGGCTAGCATACTCGAGATGGCTGCGGACATAAGCACAATAAAGGATTTTGATGGTTTTCATGCGTTTAAAAGGCTTAGACAGGCGCATAATAAACCCTAGTGAACGAGATGCCTTATTGATAGTATTGACAATATGTTTATCATATAGCAGTTTAGAATCAAGGATGACTCCCAGGTCTTTAGCTTCCTGACGAATGGATAATTTTTCATTTTTGATACTGTAACTACTATTAAAGGGATTGATTTTACGGGTAAAACTTATAGAAAAACATTTAGATACGTTCAAATCTAATTTATTTAAGTAACAGTATGAGTCTAACCTTTGGAGATCATCCTGAAGCTGAACTGCATCAATATTATTATTTACAATTTTAAAAATTTTCATGTCGTCTGCAAATAAGAGATGATTAGAATGATGAAAGCACTGACCTATATCATGAATAAAAATAATAAAAAGCAAAGGACCAAGCAGCATCATATTCAGCATTATATCCAGCATCATATTCTATGACTTATTAATTACTCATTAAATGACTTTGGCAACAGATGCATAAACTGATCATAGTGTAGTAAAATTAATAAGAATAATATTTAAATTTGAATTACTACAATATTAAAAAGAACGGTAGGTATAGCTATAATTGGCAATAATACATGGCCGGACTCTCGGACTCAACTGGTTGCAGTAAATATATTAAAAGAGGATTTACATTTAGCATACTTAATTATTTGATATTTATTGTACTCACAAAACCGCCTTCAAAAAACTGAAAACAAAAACAGCTTAAAAATTAAATACCTCTAAAAAGCAAGAAATAATATTCGAATCATTCGTTACACATATCAATATTAATAAAACACGACTATTGAAGTCGGGTGGGGCTGAAGGACAACTTATTTTTTTTCTTAAAGCCCCACCCGACTTCATTAGACGTGTTTTATTAATATTGATATGTGTAACGAATGATTCGAATATTATTTCTTGCTTTTTAGAGGTATTTAATTTTTTAGCTGTTTTTGTTTTCAGTTTTTTGAAGGCGGTTTTCCTTTTTGTTTTAAAAAGCTTTTTTATTTTCAACTTTTTAGTGGTAGGTATGTAAGCGCAGCGCGTAAATATTTTTTAACTTTATATTATTATATTTTCAATGGTAAAATGCCCAGAACTCAATTTCCAAATTTACGCTGTTTGTTTTTGAGGAGTTCCGTTGTGTCATCGTAGTCCAAGTCTAGTTCAGAACGTTTCATCGCAAACCATGATTTGGTTTGTTTTGGATTGCCATAAACTTACCAAAACCTAAATCACTTTACTTATACTATTTGATTTTGAAGAGTTCCTTTATGTATCTTCGAAGTTCGAAGTCCAATAACAATGAAATTAAATTGTGACCACTCTTGAAGTATGCCCTTTCAAATAAAAAAAGAATCATCTAAATCGGTTCATAAACAAAGAAGTTATGTCCGAAATTCCATAAAAACTCGTGCGATGGCGAGCTAAATAATTGATATTTTTCAGGATTATGAAAAAACTACTGGCCAGATCTCTGTAAAAAATTTATGGGACCACACACAAACTATGTTCTTTGAGTTAAAAAAAGGATTGTACAAATCGAGTAACAACTGACGAAGCTATGTTAAAACATACATAAAAAAAAAATAAAAAAAAAAAAACCGTTGACTTGAGAACCTCCTCCTTTTTTTGAAGTCGGTTAAAAAGAGTTGCAGAGGAATAATTAATTAAATCATTGTAAGGAGAAGTGGATTTATCCATCAGATAGCTTTGTCGCAGGTTCCAGCAACCCAGGACATGTTAGGGATTTTTCAAGTAAGTATGGATAAGTTATGAATTGCAAATATCTAGAGTACCTACGTTACTATTGGTTTTATGGTACGTTTTTCGCATCAATGTCTATCATTTTAACTAAGAAAAATAACAAAACAAAACAGTAAACGTGACTTTGAAAGAATCTACTATAGACGTTCTCCTTTGTATGATAGGACACAGTAATTAATGAATAATCGTCATCAAATAATACTTAATAAAGCATGATTGTTTAGTGATAGACTAAACAATAATGATGATAAAACAATCTGATGATTTAGATTTAATAGAAATGATAATAATATAATATTCAAGAAAACTTGTTAAAATGACCTTATGGCTTTTCGCAATAATTTTACTTGCTTGTAAAATAATAGACTTAAGAACAGTTTTAACAAAATTAAGATAACTTGCACGAGTCGCATGTTCAAAAACCGAATACTTAAACAGTTTTTTTTTTCACTCTACATACTTAATGTAGTAGTTTGATGATATGAAGTTATTTAGACTATGTCTATCTAACATAGTAAAATGTTTAAATAATACAAACAAGTAGGTAAGTAATTTAGATTAAGTTTAGTCGAATAGCGCATTTACTCGCATTAATATTATTTTCATAAAGATAATATGTGAGAGAAAATAAAAGAAAAGATGGCAATGTGAGATATTTATTCATTTATTTCAATATCGTGGTTATGACTGTCTAAATTTATTATAATTTTATTACACTATTATTACTGTCATAAAAGGAGTAATACTTAACTACATTACCAGACAGTTCAGAGCACCGATCCGACAGAGTGCCGTGTCCGACAGTTGGACAACGTCTGAGCTATCGACACCTGCGCAAGCCGTTTTTATACACGTGCGCAAACAAGCCCGGTGGCGTGATGGCGTAGTGGGGAGGCGCACGTGCACACAGTTGTTTTACGAGTCGTTTAGCGACTTTTATTTATAAATTACATTGATAAAATTCATTACTTGTAACAATTATATTAATTGTAATAAAAATATACTAATTACACTGTTTTTTATTTATTTACTAAGAAAAAGACGTGCATTCTCCCACACGACCATCCTAACGAGCAGCCTTAATAAGGCTCGCGAATTATACTAAACAAGCCTTTCATTAGAACATAAATTATGGCCAAATCATATGACCGTAAAGCTAAATTTACATAGGCAGCAACGAATTATCGTCAAATCACATGACTCTAACGCTAAATAATATAGCAACTAATTATAGTCAAATCACATGACCGTAAAGCTAAATCACATAGTAACTAAGGTATGGTCAAATCACATGACCGTAAAGCTAAATTACATAGCAACTAAGGTATGGTCAAATCACATGACCGTGAAGCTAAATCACATAGTAACTAAGGTATGGTCAAATCACATGACCGTAAAGCTAAATCACATAGTAACTAAGGTATGGTCAAATCACATGACCGTAAAGCTAAATCACATAGCAACTAAGGTATGGTCAAATCACATGACCGTGAAGCTAAATCACATAGCTTCTAATTATGGTCAAATCACATGACCGTCAAGCTAAATCACATAGCTTCTAATTATGGTCAAATCACATGACCGTCAAGCTAAATCACATAGCTTCTAATTATGGTCAAATCACATGACCCAATTCACTTTTAACACAATGAAACCTTCAATGGGAGATAACCCTTTTTTTATAAAAAAAAAAAGAAACTACATAACAATAATCTCCATTAAATAAACAACCTCACATAATAAAGTAAACAAAACAACAAATTTTAAAACCCTTAAATGTATAGTAAGGACTTATTACAAATCACTCGTATTTTATAATAAGAATCTTTGTAATGGGATGTGATACTGAGGAACTAATGGTGCCACAAGCGACAGTCCCAAAATAATTTGATCGGTTGTTTCAAATGTCTAATGTCATTTCTGACATATTTTAACCAATCAAAAGCACTGACCAATCACAAACACAAGCAGCGGCCAGGTCACTGGCGCCGCTGGCGCCATCTGCGATTAGCTTTGCGTGATACACCTCATTGTCCGAGACACGCAAGCGCCCACAATTCAGGATCATCAGAGCCCCAGGTGTACGTCATCTGGATAATCATGGACATCAATCAGCAGACACTGTAACAATTGAACATCTTAGGAATCTTATAAAAAAAACATAAACTTTTATTTTTCAAATAGTGTGTAAGGGTGAGTTGTTGTATGTGAGTAAGTGCATGTGTTGTGTAGGTATTATAATATAAAATAGTAGCAGAGCTTTGGTCATACTACTTCCACGAGAGCATGGAGAACTTTCGATCCAATGTTCTATATTACTCAGATAGTTGTAATTGCTTCGGTAAAATAAGCCACGAGGGCATGGCAAACTTGCAATATTATACATTGCACATAAATTATATAGTACTACCTCGGTAATAAGCCACATGGGCACGGCGAACTTGTTCATACTATTTATTTCTTACTTAGTAGTACCTAGGTAAAAAGCCGTTATAAAGTTTATATGGCACGGCATTTACCAGAATCTTGCGGCCTCGGTAAAAATCTCCTCAATGGCACGGCCAACTGGTAATATTCTTTATTGCTCAGTATACAGTGAACATCTGGCCAGGAGTCAGTGTATAAAGAGAAATAAGATAACCAGGTTAAGGAGATTAGTCTGTCTCCAACGATTTTGTCACCTCGCCTTCTATTACAGGGCAGTGACCTAAAATTATCACGAACCACAGTTCGCAACACATCCGACACATCCGATTATTATTACACGTTATAGTTTATTCATAAAAATAAATATCATAGTGATCTTGAAGAGTGACGAAACATCAATATAGTAAAAAACACTACTGCCACTAATGGGCATCATTCTCAAAACATTACAACATCTAAAACTCGTAGAAGTAAGTGAAGACTAAGTTTGAGTAATTCACAAACTAAAACATCCAACAACCCTCATCTGATTGTAACCTGCATCTTTGTGTCAAATACTGACAAAACGGGTTCAGAAAAAGATATTCAAGAATACCATTACTAATTTTATTTTATATGAATGTAAAACACCCTTTTAGCATTAAAACAACCAGTATTAACTCCAACTTTATCCTATTTATGAAAAACTTAAACATCAACGCAAAACTTAAATTATTCACGAAATCTTTAAGTATCAACATCACTTAGAAAATACTTTTCTTTTTTATCAGAATCACTAGCTAATTGGTAAGATCTGCTGCCACAATAGTACAGTAAAGTACAATTGCACAGTAAAAGTGCAGTAAAGCACAGTAAAATATTTAAATCTGAATAATTTACTACTATATATAATGAAAAGCGATTACGAATGTTGAGGGTATTTTTTGTCTACCCACTCTGTATTAACACCAGAAACAAAATTTAGGATATGCATGTACTAAATTGAGGAAATGAATCGAATTTCTATTCAAAACTCATGTCTGTATCATAATAATAATTCATAATTTAAATTAACTTCCTCTTGAATATTAAAAATAAACATAGGAAGACCGTTGTTACAAGTTCTTGTAATTTTTCAACTGTATATTGTATGTACAGAGTCCTCTGCAACAATGCTTTATTGCAGAAATTCTATTGAAAAACATCCCTATTAAAATAGTTTGTATCCAGGAGGGATCAAAACAAAATACAGTGCAGTAAGTAAGGCATCAACCAGTGATGAACTAAAACAATTGTTTAAAAGATCTAATAAAATCCAGGGATTGGAAGCGATCCTACCACTGCTTGGATCCTTTTAAGCACAGGATAACGCTCCACACCAGCTCCGACACGAGCAATTGCCGCACAAGAATAGAATCCTTGTTTCCAAAGACCAAAAGAGTTCCTGTTTTGAAGAGGAAAATTATTTAAATAAAAATTGCCTTTAAAAACATTTTGCTGACTCACTCCACACAATGTTTAAGGCTTAAATTGATATCTGCAATCAGAACTGCATGCACAAAAATTGTTTTAATGATCAATTTATAGGTAACAATCATTTCAAGTTATCTCTGTTTTAAAAAAATAATAAATATCAGTAAGTTATTTGTCAGACTTTCATTTACTTTATTACAGGTTTTGAACACACAATTTTAGCCAGAAAAGAATCCCACTGGTTCTTCTGAGCATGAGCAGTTCTACCAAAGAAGGAATAAGACTTTTTCTTATTAGTGCTATGATTTGATACGTAGAATAAAATTGTAAACTGTAATTGTAAAGGGCACAGCTTATTTCACATTAAAATTTCTCTCAACAGGTCTTTCTTTTCAATAAAATAATCAAATTAAAAAAAAATCAAAAATAAATCACTGACTTTTCCGTATCTCTTTAGTATAAAGATTTCAAGTTTCGAAGCATAATGCTACTAGATTGTGATGTCACAATGTGTACATAATTTCTTAAAATTGTCTTTTCACTGATCAAAGAGTAAGGAAGGGAAAGGCCTTATTGGCTAATTTGATATATTTTAAGACCAAATTGAATTGAAAATTTTTTCTACGGAAAGCTAAAATTATTTCTTATATCAGTACTTATATTATTATTCGATTGCACGTTTTGAATCTCAGTACCTACTAAGGGTGCATGATAGGAAAACATGGCTTGCGCGGGCCACATTTCCATATAACAAACATAAAGTTGTAGCCACAAAAAAAAACATACGACAAATTAAGGAGACTATCCAGTAACCACAAGTATCAAACTGCGCACAAACCTCACAGACGACTGCCAAAAAATCAGAATATCAAAAGCACTTGTCGCGGGTACTTTCGGCGCAAATAACAGCGGACGCGCACTGAATTCTACATCAAAGTACACTGCAACGCACTGTGCAGTTGTTCCAATAACTTTTTCCAAGAAAGATAATGATGAAAAAACAACGAAAAACATCGCAAAAGCACGGAAGTGAGGTTATTTCCATACTCTTTACAAGTAAAGAAAAAGAGAGACAAGTAGTTCCGCGTAACGGAGCCTTAAATACCATAATTCGAACATCATCCAGCAGATATACCATATAAGTAGTCCGTAGTTACAATTGCAAAATCACGGCCACTTGGTGGTACACTCGCACACTTGTTCAAGGCACATGGAAAATTATATATTCTAGTCTATACAATTCACACCAATCATTTAGTTCCAGTTCCAAGCTAAGCAAAGCTTGTACTGTGGTAACTAAACAACGGGTAAAAATATAGAAATATTAAAAAAGAATATAAAAATCTGTGACTAACTCCGCATCACAAAATTATGTTTACCAGGATTCGAACCCAGGATCTTCGTATCAATCAACCTCCACGAAAGTATACTTATTTTACGAAACATATAGCACTCTTTGCGCAGCATTTGCGTCATCATTTTCTACGCCAAATTATACTTGATTTTTTATAATATCACAAGGAAACGTCATTATTTTTGACTTGATGACCAAATGATAACACTTTGGTAAAATCTACGGGTACCTTATAAAAATGTAAAATTTATGGGTACTTATCACTAATTTGTCGGTCAACCGGGAACTGATTCACTTTTTCAGGCTTCATTCCACTGTTCAGGTCTTTTCAAAACACCCAGGATTGATGACTCAGATCCATAATTGGTCACTCGACTTGATCTTCAACATCGAGTCTCCAACGTGGCGGATTCTACAGCAAGCATTTTGATATATTCCTGGAACGTAAAAATTCGTAGGCGTAGTATATGTAATCCAAAGAGGTTAGATCTCACTTCTGATGTGAGAGAAAATAAAAGAAAAGATGGCAATGTGAGATATTTATTCATTTATTTCAATATCGTGGTTATGACTGTCTAAATTTATTATAATTTTATTACACTATTATTACTGTCATAAAAGGAGTAATACTTAACTACATTACCAGACAGTTCAGAGCACCGATCCGACAGAGTGCCGTGTCCGACAGTTGGACAACGTCTGAGCTATCGACACCTGCGCAAGCCGTTTTTATACACGTGCGCAAACAAGCCCGGTGGCGTGATGGCGTAGTGGGGAGGCGCACGTGCACACAGTTGTTTTACGAGTCGTTTAGCGACTTTTGTTTATAAATTACATTGATAAAATTCATTACTTGTAACAATTATATTAATTGTAATAAAAATATACTAATTACACTGTTTTTTATTTATTTACTAAGAAAAAGACGTGCATTCTCCCACAAATATTTAAAGAATTTTTAAGATATAAAGAAAAGTTTCAGTCTACCTAAGGCTATTAAAATGTAAGGATGATTTCTTTATCCTCGAATTTATTATTATACTCTTACATATTCTTTTTAAGCAAATTATATACACTTTTGTTTTATTTAATAATTTATAAAACTAACTTAAATTAAGGTTATCAACTTTTAATCTCTTGCAATTATTTTCAAATAAGTACCTATATATTAATTGATGAAGTCTCTCTCAAGCGTATAAGTTTTGACTCTTGATATCGTATAAACCACCATGAATGCTTGCGGCTTTGGCTGACTTTCAGGCGTCCGCTTCCTTACTTAAAATATCGCCGTCTGAATATTTTACTAGTTGTTGACTACGGACGTCTTACGCTCTCACAGCTGCGTCTTAAATTATATATATTAATAACATACGAGCGCTTGTGGCTTTTCCCGTATCTGTCAGGGAATCACTTCCACTCCCTCGCTCGTGTCGTTAGTAAGGGGCCGTACAACGTCAAATACATATTTTAAAAAAAGATTACACAGTATTACGATACCTCCTACGTATACTATCGTAACCAACAAATGTGCGAAAATGACTTTTATATAGTTTTGTATTCCTAATAACACCCTTCGTCATACAAACTATAAAAAATAATTATATTCACAATATTACCAGAGATAACGAGACTGCAATTTATCGTATGTTCATTTAGATCGAAGAAATGTATCGTATAGTGCAGTTCCCACACTATACGCGGGGGCGGAGGGATCGTGAGCCGTGGCAAACGTGTAGTAACTGGCAGTAATGATAGATTACGCGGGAGGGCTTCTATTCGGAAAAAAAAGGTAAATATTAAGTTTTAAAATTAATATAAATTATTAATAAATATGAAATAACTCTTACTTATACTACCATGCAATACCCGCAGTAAAATATCGTAAGTAGAACTTACTATAGTCTACTATGAATATGGATATTTTTGAACTGTCGTAACTAAAACTAACGATATTTTACCAGGGAAAATCTTTAAAAAAAATATAGTATTTTGTACTTACGATACTTCACATCGGAGTTACTTTTTGTAATTCTATCTTATGCTATACTTACGATATTTTACTTCGATATGAAAAATAACTTACAACAATATACTTTTAGAAAAAAGCTAAAATATGGAATGAGATTGTTTTTTTTTTACAGATTCACTGCTTCCTTCTGATGCAAATAATTCTGAGATTAATCGAATGATAGATTTGTTATCAGATACCGTGGAAATAATATGTCAAAGTCGTAATTCTCAGTCGTAACACTCAACAAAGTAATAGTAATAAGCAAACTATAATTATCGGTTAGTTGTAATTTTTTAATATCAGCTTGTACTTGCTTATCTCTATCATTTAAAAACGCTAAATTATTTTAAAATCTTTTACTCCCATAAATGACTTCAAACGTTTATGGTTACCTACTAACATTAGAATGATATTGTTCATCGGGATATTTACCGTGTATTATTATAATTGTTTTTGATTTCTCGATATTTTAGTAGTTACAACAGTACTTGCAACTCAAAACAATTTAGTAATACAAGGTAACTATCCCGATAAACAATATTATTCTAATGTTTTACTGCATTAGTGTTTTTTTTGTACGATAGTTAAAAATAATCTTAACATTTTTTTTTATTTTAGGGTTTGCTTACGATTCTCCGGTTGTAGAAAATATTATACAGCATCCATCTCTCGATTGTAGCTTAAATCTAGATTTTGATAAACATTTTTGTCATACAAACTGCAGACTGAAATGTTCAACAAAAATTTGCGATTAAGAAAGACTTTTGATTTTTAATACTTTCTGAGGTTTAAGTAATCGTGAAAAGCAATGGGCCTATATTGCAAATTTTCTTGCTTAACAAAAAACGCAGGGTGCTTACTGACACACAATCTAAACGCAATTTCATTTTAATTTGAAGGCTACCACGGGCAGATATAGACAATCAAAGAAAATAATATAAATATGTGTATGAAAATGTTTCTAAATACTTTTTCAGTAGTGCGAGGGAATAAAATAAAAGAGGTGTGTATCAAACCTAAATATCTCTTTAGTTTGTTTTATAAATACGATTTAGTCGCCGATGATTACAACGTTTTAATTGTAAAGGCCTCTACGAGGTGACAATGTGTCTCCAACGTAAATGCCCTGATATACTGCCGATTCCAAAGGCAAAGAAGAATGATTGTTTAAATATGTGCAAGTTGCCTTTATAATTAAAACGTAGCAATCATCGGCGACTAAATCGTATTTATAAAACAAACTAAAGGGATCTCCAGGTTTAGTACACACTTCTTTTATTTTATTCTCCCGCACCACTGAAAAAGTATTCAGAATTATTTTCTCACACACAGTTATATAATTTTCTTGATTCTCTATATCTGCCCTTGATAGCCTATAAATTAAAGTGAAATTGCGGTTAGGTTGTGTGTCATTAAACACCCCTGCCTTTTTTGTTAAGCAACAATATTTGCAATAAAGACCCATTGCTTTTCACGCTATTTTCAATAAAGACGCCCATTGCTTTTCACCAAATTGCTTTTCACAAAATTAGTAATGGGCGTCACCAATTTTTCCAGAGTCTGTCCGAAATTAGTAATACTTAACTTAAATTCAACTTCTGATTCCGATTCAAATTATTAAAGTTCACTTTCTAAACTGATTACTTATACTTATAATAATGAATAATGATCCAAAGAGTCTAATGTTTGAAGTACTCGTAAGGTTGGTTTATCGTTTATTTTTTACTAGCGGCCGCCCGCGGTTTCACCCGCGTGGTTCCCGTTCCCGTGGGAATATCGAGATAAAAAGTATCCTATGTTTTAATCCAGGCTATCTGTGTGCCAAATTTCAATGCGTGATTGAGGAACAAACATCCAAACCCACAAACTTTCACATTCACAATATTAGTAGGATTAAAGACTAGAAGTTCTTGATTGTTTATGTTAATAAATGAGTAAAGAAAATATATTTTATATATTTTTTTTAAAAAGATGTTTGTTTTTTTATTTGTTTTAATATTGGGAGTTCGTCAAATAGAGTATAAACTCATTATGACAAAGTTTGTGTTTTTGTTGTTTTTATGATTTTGGCTAAAGTAAAAACAAGTGCTAATACCATTTTGGAGAGAGATGCATTTTTGGACTGGTTTGATTACAAAATACATTAAATTTTATATTAACGATGGTAATTTTATTTCAGAACTTTATGATTTACGATATTTCATGACAACATTATTCCGTAGAAAATTATAGTAACTATGACTTACAATACATATTATTCTATTTACATCGCTGTAAATTGTAGTAAATACAACATACGTTACTTTTTGTTTCATGAAATTCAACGTAAATTGTAGTAAGTACTACATACAATAAACTACGACATTCGTTTCCCAAAGAAAAATATCATAAGTGACTTTTTTAGCTATTCTGGTAAAAAAAAAAATAATCTTTCCAAAAATATTGTAAAGTTCATAAATGTCTACCTACATGCCAAGTTTGGTTCTTAAACAAAATAAATTGACTTAGTGAGCATCGAAAAACTACTTACTCGTCTTAAAATTGCTGTACTGTAAAGTTCATATAGTGCAGTTACGATATTATACGTAGGAGGTGTCGATTACTTGATTTATCGATCCCAAAAGTTATGAAGAATTTAAATGTGATAACCGATAATAGACATATAGTCTAGAAACTTAATTTAAAAAAACTTAGCTAGCACTCTAGTAATTTTTTAATACCAGTTTTCCAAATAAGAAATAGTTTATTCGTTATTAATTAAAAATGAGATAACCAATAATAGACCTTTAGTCTAGAAACTTAATTAAAAAAACTTAGCTAGCTCTCAAGTATTTTTTATAAATAGTTTTCCAAAATAAGAAATAATTTATTCGTTATTAATTAAAAACGATAAAGTCAATAATTTCGAAAATTCTTACAATTAAAATTCCTTCCAGCGTTGTACGGCCTCTTAAGGATGATATCTTACGCTCTCACAGCGGCATCTTAAGACATATAAATATCATACATACGATATACTTGCAGCTTTGCCCGAATCTTCAGGCTCCCTTCTGCTTTCCCATTTATTTCACCACAGTGGTCGCTCACCAGCATCAGTTGAAGTCAGCGTTTATACAATGAGTCTTGCACTCAACTTCCAATATCCGATCTGAATTTTTCATTTCTGAAACTTGCATAAAATTGTATATAATTAATCACTATTAGTCACTCAATAAATCCAGAACAGTCTTATCATATTTAATTAACTGAATCGTTATTATGATTGTACAGAATCCGTAATCTATCTTCTATAATATGAAAAAAAAATGAATCGCTGAATGTCCTGCTAAGCGCGAATCTCGAAATCAGCTAAACCGATTTCGCTAATTCTTTCCTTGTTGCATTTGCTATTATCAGTAGAAGGTTCTTATGGAAGAAAAATAAAGATAATTGCGTGGAAAATATGAAAACTTAGCCACCATACAGAATTTAATTTGGACTAAACTTTTTTTGAATGTAATCTTATGACGTTTGACATAGAATAGACAGATTTCGGGCTGCCAAAAAAAACTAAATGTCGTTTAAAATTCAAATTCAATATTCATAAATCATAACTAAGACAGGACAACGTCTGTCAGGTCAGCCAGTACTCAATAATTATATTTCAGTTCTTTACGTTCAACGACTTTTTTAAATAATATATTCAACAATGGTTTAATCATCCATCAATAACTTAAGGATTTATCAATGTAACGTGATACTATTTGTATTCAATGCAAAGACACAGCAGGGATAAAAATTCTAAATTGATCTTAAAAGGACAGCTATTTTCCAACTTTAACTGTTATATTGGTAATATTAGTATCACATCAGTATCAACAAATCGGTTCATTTAAACTAAACCCGTATTGTATTTAAAAGACATCAAAAGAGTAACTATCTTGAGAGAGAGAGAGTGAAAAAAAAATGTAACATAATCCCCCTCTGAGCACTAGGCGGAATAATTATAGATAATAAGCAAAAAAAAAACTTAAGAATTACTGAAATTTAAATCTTTAAAAATTAATGATTTCTATAAATAGTTTCTCCCTCTAGTTATCCTCACAGTATGCTAAGTGGAATTCTCCATTTTATTTATTCTGTGCGGGCAGGATAAGCGAGAATTCTAAGGAATCTACTCGTTTATCCCACTTCTGAAGTTAAAAGGGGTAAATAAAACATCACCAGCAATTAAAAGATACAGTTTTAATTGCATCAATGTATAATGGTTTTTTTGACGTTCAACAAGAATTCCACAGAATACAATTACTCGATATCATGGGAAAGTAGAACTATTACCAATTTAAACAGTATTGAAAAATAATACACTAATACCTGACCTTAAGCAGTATCTCTCCAGCAGGAATAGCGTGTCACGACAAATTCATCAAAGTTTCCTGATATTACGACTTTACTTAACAACTTTATTGAAAACACTTATTCCACCGTTGAACCTTTCACTGTGACGACTTGAGCACGACTGAGCGCGCCTCTACCCCGTCACCGCATATTTAAACGTTATGCGTGGCGTGGTAGGGGCGAGCGTGGCGTGACTGGCGTGGTAGGGGCGACTGCAGTCACCTGATTACTATAACTACCGTTTAAGTACTTTTTATGGTATAAACACACAAATTTAGTTGTACTACATGGTTCATCACGAATAATAATTAAAGTAATTTATACAGTAACCTTACACTAAGTACCACACTTAAGAACACACTTGGCCCATTGACGCAACATACCTAGTCGCCTAAACACCACACTTAAGGACAAATGGTTCATATAATAGTAGCTTACGCACTGCTAGGTACCTAATAATATTGTAAGACTTATTTTCTCAAACATAAATATAATTTATTCAAATTAACCATAACTACATTAGCATCCAATTGCAATAATATATTATAAACCAAGAGATAACCAAGTAAAATGAAGTTGTGTCTTAAAGAAGAACGCGGACTAAAGTCAACTTATTTTTTGATAGATCTTCGTTCGTAATTGACTTCTGATTGTTTGTGAAAGTACTCCAATATTCAAGGGCCTGTGCACTAAGCTAAACAACAACAACTTAAATAATCGTTTGCAGATGACGATTCAAATATGAAATTGAAATCGCATTATGTAGTCACATAAACATGTAATATAAGCATATAACAACCTAGCCTTGTAAACCGCTAGCGCTTCTAGCCAAACCGTAGGCGCATCTAGCCAAATCTCAGGCGCATCTAGCCAAATTAAAGGCGCATCTAGCCAAAACATAGGCGCATCTAGCCAAACCATAGGCGCATCTAGCCAAACCATAGGCGCATCTAGCCAAACTGATGGCACATCTAACCAAATCATAGGCGCAACTAGCCCTGTAAACTGATGGCACATCTAGCCAAACTGGATTTGCATCTAAATAATAAACAAATCATTTATTTCCCAGAATATGGTAGTATACATTGATGACATTATAATATAACAAAATCTGTATAATTATCCTGCCTTTGTTAGGCGTAGAAATCTGTCAGTAGCCAGGTGATTATAAAATTTAAATTTGAAAATCGATAATCATTAATTTTTACAACTACTTTTCATTACCCATCATTCCAATAAATAATTTAAAATCCCCATAAAATAAATGTTAAACCTTAATGTCAAATATGATATATGACAATAATAATTATAATTATTGCCTGCCAGTACAATGTTAATTTAAATTAAAGCAATAAGATATTAATTACGACTAGCCAAACCATAGCCCCTCGTGTGCTAACAAGCCCGATTCGGGCCTCGAAAAAAAGTGAGACTTATGCTAGACGCCCGAATCGGGCCTCGGAATTCCCGCTCATTTTAAAGTCAGTGACACAGATTAATACTGCACCGATCCTTGCCAAACTTTAAGAGACCTTAGCTAGTGCGATATAGAGTCTATTAAATGTCAAATTTTTAACGAAGAGAGTATAACAAAAATGTCATGACCCTTTGTTTACGGTTAACCTAATTTGATTTTTAGTTGCATTTGACATCGGCTAATTGTGTTCTGCATTTTGTGTTTTGCTGTTTAAAAGTAATAATAATAATAATAATAATAATAATCTGTGTGTAATAAGTGTTATGAAAAAGTGTTTAACATGAAAAAGTAAGTAATAAACAATTTTTTATCAATAGATTGAGTATTCAAATAAGATTTAGGTAAAAAAATTCACATTTTCGAAACATTGTCGGCAAATAAATGACCATTTTTTTGCCATGACTGCACATTTTCATTTTTGATAGTTAAATGTCTGTTTATTGATTGAAGATTGTTGCTTATATCATTTCATTTAACATATCTTCGTTTAAAATAATCATTAAATTTGAATAATTTTGTCTAGTATTTAGATGAATACTTGATTAAAAAAATACGTAATTTTGGCGGCCCGAATCGGGCCGCCAGCATTTGTCTGCATTTTGGGTCACGTGGTGCTTTTGCTCGATGTTGTCGATAAGTGGATAAGACTTTTTAAACCAACATCAAAAAAGGAGGAGATTATTTTAATGTTCATTGATATATAAGGTGGTACCAAATGATCTGATGATACTTAAACAGGTGATAGTGTTGCTTAAACTGAGTAACTTTCTCCAAGGAACATAGGTCGAAAAACGAAAAAAAATTTTCATACTCCCATACAAAATGTACTGGTCAGCTGACCGAATTACTATGGAAAGGCGAAAAAAAAAATTCGTTTTTCGACCTATGTTCCATAGTGAAAGTTGTTCAGTTTAAGCAACACTATCACCTGTTTAAGTATCATTAGATAATTTGGTACCACCTTATATATATTTTTTATTTGTGGGCTGTTTGTTGGAATCAATAATGATACCTATTTAAAAATGTGAAAATTTGTTTTTTATTGTTTTTATTCTCTACTGCCTCTAATTTTTTTCTTTTTCATGGAAGATTAAATTTCATGTATGGATGTTTTGGCTAAACAAAAATGAATGAAATTTTGCACTCAGATAGTTTGTATGTTTGTTGGATATTTTGATGTTACTTAGTCACGCCATTAACGAATTTACATGAAATTCGGCACACTGATAGTTTGGATGTTTGTATGGTTGGATATATAAGTTGAGATATAAATATATCGGATATACTTAAATCTCGACTTCGATATAATAATATACATATACATACACCGTCATTTTGTAGTCGTTTTAATTAGCTTAAGGGAGTGTTCTACTAATGAAAATAAACATTTTTGCCAAAGAAACATGGGTCAAAAAAAATGACAAAAATTTTTGACTTCCCCATACAAATACAATGATTTAGCTGTCTAGTTAGTATGGGAGGACCAATATTTTTTGACCCATTTTTTGACCCATTTTTCTTGGGCAAAAATGTTAAGTTTCATGGGTACAACACACCCTTAAGTTAATTAAAACGACTACAAAATGACGGTGTATACAGATGCCTACTTGACTTCTATGTATAATTAATATTTTACTAATAATAATTCAATATTTTACTTCTTATTATTTAATAATCATAAAATATAAATTATAATAATATAGGAAAAGTAACTTATACTTACTGTATTCTTTTGAAAATTTGTGCATTTATTCAATTGTATAAAAAAAACAATTAAAAAAGTAAAGTAACTACTCGCATTTTTTTTTCTAAAAAAATAATAATAATAAGTTGTATTTAATCATAATTATTAAAGGTTGAAATGAAATATTCATTTAATGATCAGATTAAAAAGTTATTTTGTTTATACATTCGAAGTCTTATCCATACTACCATAGCGTGTACAAGGTGATTTTTGTACAGAAATTGAATGTTTTTAAAGTAAAGAAAATAAAAAAAAATTGTAGTGCAGCTGGTCTTTTTATTGATTGATTCCTATAGCAAATTCCCTAAACTTTAAGAAATTAAAATCATATCTTGCACAAACTGAATATATTTCTTTGTATGAGCCACAGTTTAACATTACCTTTTTAGGGGTTATTTTCATGCGTGTTGTATTTATCTATATTTCTCGTAAACTAAATGCTTCCCATAGTAAAAACTCAGTATATATGATGCAGAAGAACTAAACTACAGGATAAATTGAATAAATAAGCATTTTGGTCTCTAGTATTTTGGGAACCGACGTAAAAACACATACCGTTTTTCTGCTCTGATTTTGGGACGTGTATTTAAGGGGCACTCTTGTTAGGCTTGTGGTGTAAAAAAAATGTATTGGAAGGTGTGTTCTTTTCATAGATTTTTGTGAATGATTACATTTTTATATAAATAAAATAAAATAAAAGTACAATTTCAGGCTTTTATTTATGATAAAGACACTTTTTTACAAAAAACGGGGAAAAAATGACTGATTCCACTTTTATCTACGAATTACAACTCATTAAAATATAGAATTGCAAACAATGATACATAATTAGATAGCTTATTTCATAAAGATTCTAAAAACATATGATTTATGTATAGTTTTCATACAAGTTTCTTGAAAAATCGCAGTTTTAGTGACACGCGGTATTATCAAGCAAAATTTTCGAAAACAGCGCGGCAGATGCGCGCACACTCGCGTTTTTGCTCGCAGTAGACGAGGGGATAGGCGAATCTAGCCCTGTAACCTGATGGTGCATCAAGCCAACCGAAGGCACATCTAGTCAAACTGAAGGCGCATAAACTGAAGGCGCATCTTGCCAAACCGAAGGCGCATCTAGCCAAAACAAAGGCACATCTAGCCAAACTGATGGTGCATCTAGCCAAACTGAAGGCGCATCTAGCCAAACTGAAGGCGCATCTAGCCAAACTGAAGGCGCATCTAGCCTTATAAGCCGCAGGCGCATCTAGCCAAACCGCAGGCTTATCTAATCATATAAAATGTTGGCGCATCCAACGTTATATAAAATTACGGCGCATCTAAACTTATAAAATGAAGGCGCATCTAAACTTATAAAATGAAGGCGCATTTAAACTTATGAAATGAAGGCACTAGCCTTGTGATTGTGAAACGAAGGCGCATCTAATCTTATAAAATAAAGTCGCATTAAACCTTATAAAATGTAGACGCATCTAACCCTATAAAATGAAGGCGCATCTAGCCAAACTGAAGGCGCATCTTGCCAAACCGAGGGTGCATCTAGCCAAAACAAAGGCACATCTAGCCAAACTGATGGCGCATCTAGCCAAACTGAAGGCGCATCTAGCCAAACTGAAGGCGCATCTAGCCTTATAAGCCGCAGGCGCATCTAGCCAAACCGCAGGCTTATTTAATCATATAAAATGTTGGCGCATCCAACGTTATATAAAATTACGGCGCATCTAAACTTATAAAATGAAGGCGCATCTAAACTTATAAAATGAAGGCGCATTTAAACTTATGAAATGAAGGCACTAGCCTTGTGATTGTGAAACGAAGGCGCATCTAATCTTATAAAATAAAGTCGCATTAAACCTTATAAAATGTAGGCGCATCTAGCCAAACTGAAGGCGCATCTTGCCAAACCGAGGGCGCATCTAGCTAAAACAAAGGCACATCTAGCCAAACTGAAGGCGAATCTAGCCAAACTGAAGGCGCATCTAGCCTTATAAGCCGCAGGCGCATCTAGCCAAACCGCAGGCTTATCTAATCATATAAAATGTTGGCGCATCCAACCTTATATAAAATGACGGCGCATCTAAACTTATAAAACGAAGGCGCATTTAAACTTATGAAATGAAGGCACATCTAAACTTATAAAATGAAGGCACATCTAAACTTATAAAATGAAGGCACATCTAAACTTATAAAATGAAGGCACATCTAGCATTGTGATTGTGAAACGAAGGCGCATCTAATCTTATAAAATGAAGGCGAATCTTATCCTATTAAATGAAGGCGCATCTAACCTTGTAAAATAAAGGCGTATCTAACCTCGTAATGAAAGCACATCAAACCTTATAAAATTTCATTCATATAAATCTCAATTTTTTTTTATCATTCTAGTATCAAGAGTTATACCTTATTATAACCTTATTATAAGTCGAAGGCACGTTTAGCCTTACACGTTGAACGTGTGCCTAGCTTTGAAAGTAAGTTGTACATTTTCATTCATATCAATATTTTTTTTTATAATAGAAAACCAACAACAGTTAATAAAAAAGGCGCATCTCACCTTGTAAAATAAAGGCTTACCTAACCTTATATAAAATAAAAGCACATCTAAACTTAAAAAACTTCACCCTTATAAATTCTCAAGCCTCTTCATACAGGTACCTTACTTTAAGTCGAAGGCGCGTTTAGCCTTGTCCTAGCCTTACAAACTGAATGTGCATCTAGCCTCGAAAGTCAATGTTATAATAAATTTTCATTCATATAAATATCTAGTTTAATTACATAGGGCTGGGTGAAATATTTAGACTAAGTTTCATTTTAGTTTGAAATATTTCATAAATTTCATATAAGTAAATTCAAATATACTAGGGACTAGGAGTGACGGTATTTACAAATATTATGTACATTTTTAATGTAGGTACTTAATTAATACAACATAAATAAATCTTATCTGGTAAACTAAAAGCACGTCTAGCCTTGTAAACCGAAGGCACGTCTAGCCTTGTAAACCGAAGGCGCATTTAGCCTTGTAAACTGAAGGCGCGTCTAGCCTTGTAAACCGAAGGCGCGTCCAGCCTTTTAAACCGAATGTACGTCTAGCCTTTTAAGCCCCAGTGTTTGAGATGTAGTCGAATGAAAGATTCTAGGCTGCTGTTCACTGTTTATTGTCCAAAACACCACACACACTTTCACAATGCTTTTGAAACTTTTATAATGGTTACAAATCAAAGGCATTTTATTTAATTAATTAATTTAGGCAATTTATTTAATTAATTTAGGTGCGAGCACGTTTCTACTGTTTGGAGACCGAGACGGAAGAGGCCGTCAGAGCGAGAAAGCAATACAATTTCAAAGAATATTTAGTTTGCTGAGGCAATACTAAACATTCTCGCACCTTTTTTTAAAGTTAAGGCTATATTACTTATGATTAGAACATACATAATGCAGATCAGTATCTATTATTAAAATTTAGTGTTTACATTTTCTTAAAAAAAGGCAAAAAACTGATCTAAGTAACACAGAAAGACTAAAGTTAAAAGTTAAGTAATTTAAGTAATTTACTTTACATTTTGTTTTTACATTTGCTATGTAGCTTAAACATTACTGATTAAATACTTATTAAACATTATTTAGTGGGTAACAAAACTAACTTATGAATAGGTCTAGTGTATTCACCTTTAGAGGTACGAATAACAGCTGATCTGACTAAACCGTCAGATTTGTTAATATTAGTAGATATTATTCTGCCTAAGGGCCAAGAGGTGGGAGGAGCATTTTCATCTTTAATTATAACAAGATCTCCAGTATTTAAATTTTTATGAACTTGAAGCCATTTATTTCTAGATTGTAATTCAGACAAATAATTAAAGTAAAATTGTTTCCAAAACTTTTGTTTTATTTGCATTATTTTCTGGTACACATTAATCCTAGATTCATTAAGATCTAATACATTAGGTTCAGGTAAATCTGTCAGAGCTGTACCTATTATAAAGTGAGCCGGAGTTAAACATGTTAAATCATAAGGTAAGTCCGTTAGAGGGTACAAAGGTCTAGAGTTAAGTATGCATTCAATTTGTGATAACACAGTATACAAAAATTCGTAAGTTAACTTAGTACTAAACAGGTGTCTTTTAAGTAGTGATTTTACAGATTTTATACCTGCTTCATAAATACCACCCATGTGGCTGGCTAACGGTACAGTAAACTTATATTCTATTTGGTTGGAAGAAACATAGTTTATAATGTCGCTGTAACAATTTTCATTTTTAAACATTTTATATAAGTCATGTAATTCTGTTTTAGAACCCTTGAAGTTAGTAGCATTATCTGTATACAAACAAGTAGGTATGCCTCTCCTAGCTATAAACCTTTTTAAAGCACAAATAAATGACTGAGATGACATATCCATGACCAACTCGAGATGAATGGCACGAGTAGACAAACACACAAATAGACATATGTATCCTTTACTATATTTGCAATTTCTAGTCATAGTATTCCTAACTGCCAAAGCACCACTAAAATCAATTCCTACATGACTGTAAGCACGAGTTAACGTTACCCTGGCTGCTGGAAGATCTGCCATTTGTTGTCCACAGACTCGACCGCTGTAGCGAGTACATCTAACACAGGAGTGAATACATTTTTTCACTTCATCTCTACCGTTTATAGGCCAGTATTTTAATCTAATGTTGTAGAGTGTGTTTTGTATACCTGCATGTAGTAATTTCAAATGATAATGTTGCACAATAATATTGGTTATGTGGCATTTTGAAGGTAATATAATGGGATGCGCTTGACTAAATGGAATATCTGAGTGTCTGATACGACCTCCTACTCTTAGAAGATTGGACTCGTCTAAAAAGGGGTTCAAATTTTAAGAGAGCTAGATGTATATAGTGTAAATGACTTTTCCTTATTTTTATGCTCAGGGGGGTTAATTTGAATGGACTGTAGTTCACTTATTTCTCTAGAGTAAAAATGATATTGACATGTTTTAATAATGAAATCATGAGCATGTTTAAGCTCAGAAACAGAAAGAAATTAAGTATATTTGTTATTTTTATTCTTTAAGTTATAAATAAATCTAAACAAGTATGCGACTGATCTGATTAACTTTGAGAAGTTAGAATACTTACAAAAGTGTTCATAGAAAAATGAAAAATGTATTGGTGTCTCTTTGCAATGAGCCATCATGGTACTTTTAGTACAAGTGGGTTCATCAGTAAGACTTTGAGTAATATCAAGCGTCTGTGCTTCACTAATGGGCCATAAGGTAGGGTCATCAAGTAACCATGAAGGACCTTGCCACCATACATTACAAGATTGCAAGGCGCTAGGCATGACTCCACGGCTGATGAGATCAGCTGGATTTTGTTTGGTATTTATGTGATACCAATCATTACTGTTAGAGATGTCAATGATCTGCATAAGGCGATGTGACACATAGGTTTGAAGCTTATTTTTATGAGGAGCTTTTATCCAACTAAGTACAATAGTTGAATCTGTAAAAAGAAATATTTGATTGATGGTTATGATATCTTTAGTAGTGGTTATAAATCGATTTGACAGTTTAGCTAAAATTAGTGAGCCATTTAATTCTAAACGAGGGATAGATTGTTGCTTTTTGATGGGAGCAACTTTGGACTTGGCTGTGACTAAGAGACAACTAGGTTTTCTATTTGGGTATGTGGCTCTTAAGTATAAACAAGCACCATAGGCTTTGTTTGAGGCATCACAAAATCCTATTAAAATTATGTTATCAGGTATATCTGTGAAACAATATCTAGGTATTTGAATTTTTTCTAAGTCTTTAAATTCAGTTACAAACTTTTGCCAAGAACTTTGTACTTCATTTGGTACTAAAGAGTCCTAATTAATATTTTGTTTCCAAATGTCTTGCATTAATATTTTAGGTAAAATTGTAGCAGGAGCGAATATCCCTATGGGATCAAAAATTTGAGCTATTTGAGATAAGATATTTCTCTTGGTACATGGTACATCCTTGGGATTTGGAATTGACACTTGAAGTGTATCTGCACCAGGTAACCACTTTAAACCAAGGGTTTTCACTGAAGTATTTGATGTGAAATTATATGAATTTTCTTCAGTATGCAAAGCATGTTGAGAAGTATCAGGATTTGAAATAAAAACATGTTCACAAAGGTTAGGTAAATTAGAAGACCATTTATGTAATGTAAATCCTGCCTTGCTAAGCAAATCAATGAGTTCTATACATAGCTGAAGGCATTTTTCTTTTGATTGTTCACCACATAAGTAATCATCCATATATGAATTCTTACTAATGCAACTGAAGGCTAATTTGTGAGTATCTTTATATTGCTCGGCTAAGTCTAATAAAACACGACAAGCTAAATAGGGTGCACATTTGGTTCCGTATGTAATCCTGTCTAATTCCATACATTTAAGTGGCTCAGAACTTGAATTTCTCCATAATATTCTTTGTAGTGAAGTTTGTTGAGGATTTATAAAGATTCCTCGAAACATTTTGACTATGTCGCAAGAAAATGCATATTTATAAAGTCTGAATCTAAGAATGATTTCAAAAAGATCATTGTAAATGTTGGGACCTTCATATAATATGTCATTTAATGAGATTCCGGAGGATGACTTTGCACTTGCATTGAAGACGGTACGAAGTTTAGTAGAAACACTATCAGGTCTCAAAATAGCAAAGTGTGGCATGTAATAAGCATTTTGATCTGTAGGTGAGAAGTTGTCTATGTAGTGAGCGTGACCAAGGTCAATAAATTCCTGTATAAATGCTGTATACTGTTGGTGTAATACTGGATTATTTTTCATTTTAGATTCTAATTGTAGCAAATATTTATAGGCCATGTTGAATGAGTTACCTAATTCTTCGACACGTTCGGATTGAATGGGTAAGTTAACTATGTATCTACCTGATTGAGTTTTTGTGGTAGTTGACACAAATAAATCTTCACAATATTTATCTTCTGGTGAAAGGATTTTTGTCTTGGGAGACGTTTCCTCTTGTTCCCAAAAGGATTGAAGTATTTGATCTGTCGAATGAGATGCAACAAACATGCTGACAGGCTGTGCACTGTGTAAAGCAGTAGAATTGTCCATACAAACTGGACCCGAAACCACCCAACCAAATGTAGTGTTGATAAGATAAGGCAAGTTTGGACCTAGCTTCATGCGACCTGTTTGCATAATAGAATAAAACAGCTCGGCGCCAATGAGTAAATCAATAGAGCTTGGAATATAAAATGTAGGGTCAGCAAGTGAGTTTGCTTGTTTTGGAGGTATATGCCATGTTTGTGTAGGTATATAAGTATGTGGCAATGGAACAGTTATATTGTCCATAACAATGAATGACAAACGTGCAGTATAATTAGTGTAGCGAGATGAAATGGTTGTGTTAGTACTCACATGTGTTGGTTTTTGGCTGTTGCCAACACCTTGTATCAGACAAGCATTGTCGGTTAAATTAAGCTGTAGCAAGGTAGCGAGTCTGTGGGTAACAATATTCACTTCACTTCCAGCATCCAGAAGCGCACGTGCATTCACCCACTTTCCCGAAGCATCTTGTATCTTTATGATGGCTGTGGAAAGCAATATTTGGTTTGCATTATTATTAGACACAAGCACCGTTGAAGGAATGTTGTTATTTTTAGAAACATTTAATGACTGTGTAGGAATAAGATGAGAATCAGACTGTTGTGTAGTTGGCATCGGACATGTATTATTTGACGGCTGTAGCACTTGAGATTGTATCAAATTGTCATTAGGTTTTGATAAAACATAACTAACCTGAGATTCATTACGTTGCTTATCCATATGAATACTTGTGTGGTGTCTGCCTCGGCATTTTAAACACTTATATTTGGAGCACTTATGTTTTGTTTGATAAGGCTGTAAGCAGTGAAAACATAAAGATTTAGTTTTGATCAGCTGTATGCGATCTGGTATAGACAGTTCTAGATAGTTAGGACATTTGTGCAACGCATGCTTATTTTGACACAAACTGCAAGAAAAACTAGATTGATCAGTATTTAAATGAGTTGTTTTTACATTAGATTTATCGAAAGATTGCTTATCATTTAACATTTCAAAGGCATTTCTACGTAAGTTCAAAAATTCAAGTAATTCGGACAAAGTTGCAATTGAGTTTTCTTTCCTATTAATTTCCCAAGCGGCACGCAGAGAATTATCAAGTTTTTGGCAAATTAAAAAGACTAAAAGAGTGTCCCAACTGTCAACTGGTAAATTAATTGCTTTTTAAGAGTCTAAGCTTTGTTGTAAAATAACAAGAAATTCTTTGAGATTTGTTTTGGAAATGACATTGAAGTTAGTTATAGCTTTTAAGTGATAATTTACAACAATCGTTTTGTTTTCATACCTTTTTGATAGTATGTCTAAGGCCTTATGGTAGTTACTGTCCGTGATGAGGAGCGATGAAATGAGCCCAGCAGCTTCACCTGAGAGCGCTGACTTGAGATACTGGAGCTTGCTAACCAAAGGCAAATCCACGTTGTCCACGGATGCGTAAAATATATTTTTGAATGCTGGCCATTGTTTTATATCGCCTTCAAACCGTGGAAGTTCCAATTGAGGAAGCTTGACACGTGGCTTTCTTGTGCCATCCACCAACGCGGTCGTGAGATTTTGATCAGCAAGCGATAAATTTGCCTTGTTCGGGTGCAGCAACGTTTCCATTTTAGCTTTCGCGGAGAAGTATTTTGTTTCGAAGGCGTCGCGTTCAGTCTCGTCGTGTACTTCATTTTCGCAGCTTTCGATAAGCAGTTGCACTTTTTCGAATCGATCTCTTATCAAGCCGATCTCGGAATTTCGTACGGAAATATCGTGTATGTTGTAGTCACCGTCTGCGTCGACGTTGTTTACGTAGTTGAAGATGCGAGTTAATCGCCCTTTTACGAAACTTCTTTGAGCTTTCAAAGCGTCCACGTCCATCTTGAGTTAGATAGATAAAATTGTCTTGTCAGACTGCTGAAATAGAATGATTTCACTTTACGTTTTGCGTGCGTAGCAAAGCACACAATAATATGATAAATGTTTGTATCACTTTTTATTGTGATGAGATTGATTTTAATTTTTATTTTATTTTTTTTATTTTTTATTTTATTAGTCTTTGGAAGACCAACAGCAAGACAAACAGAATAATATCTTAAATATAATAACAGTCAGCCAATTAAAGGTCTTCACGTTTAGGAAACATTCTTTTAAATGTGGATAAGTGTGGACAATAACAAATTAGCACTTAAAAAACTTAATCTAACACTTACTTAATACAGATCTAGACAGTACCCACACTAACTAAATAGACTAGGTACAACTACGTAAAGAAATCCTCACATAATAGACGCCTCGCAGTTGCTAAACCAGAGTAATAAATATCAAACTCTTTGAACTTGCACAAATCATTAAGACTTTTGCTTGCTCGCAGCAGGAAGGAGTTTCGGCGGTAGTTTGACGAGACGGGCTAACAGACTTAGATGTCTAGCAGACTTAGATGGGATATAGAAATTCAGCTTTGACAGAAGCTCAGGAGAGTCAACTTTGTTACATATAATTTTCAGTAGGTAGGTTACGTCTCTTAAGGCTTTTATTTTGAGAGCGGTTGGTCCAATGTTGGATGCCCGCATTGAGGGTCTAGAAAGGAGGCTCCCACCAGCGCCACCAATGAGGCCACCTCTGGCGGCGGACGGGAAAAACGCAACGTCAGCGCCGATGCCACCAACTTTGAAGCAAATGCCAGTACCACTGGAACCTGAAGGTGCACGATCAGTGTCACATCCGGAAGCAGTTGCCCCGGGCACTCCTCAGACTTGGTCTGAAGTAGTAAGTAAGGGCGAGCGAAAACGAAGACGCAAGGCGGCGGCAGCGGAGGCTGCAGCGTCAGCCGCGGCAGCAGATCCAGCTGCTCTCGCTCCAGTGGTAGGACCACAACCTCCCAACTCAGGGAAAACTAGGAAAAAGAAATCTAAGTTGGCTACCCCCAGCTCCTCCGCGATTGTGGTCACGGTTCCACCCAAAGCGCTGGAACAGGGGATGACGTATGCGAAGGTCATTGCCAAGGCCCGCCAAGAAGTTAAAATACAGGAGCTGGGCATTGATAAGGTAAATATGCGGGTAACGCAGACAGGAGCTAGAATCATTGAGGTTCCCGGAAGCACGAGTGGGGAAAAAGCGGATGTCTTAGCGGCCAAACTCCGGGTTGCCTTAGATGGTTTGGCAAATATCCACAGACCTATTAAGACTGTGGATTTGAGAGTATCTGGAGTTGATGACTCGGTGGTGGAGGCTGACCTTAGAGAAGTTCTGGCGGAGAGGGGTGGATGTCCACCGGAGCAAATAAAAGTTGGCCAAATTAGGATGGGTCCGAGAGGATTGGGCACGGTCATGGTTAAGTGTCCGGTAGTGGCGGCAAAGAAAGTGGTGGACTCCGGAAGATTGCTTATCGGCTGGAGTTCACCGCAAATAAAAGTGTTGGAACCGTTGCCTATCCGGTGCTACAAATGTATGGTGCTGGGGCATATGCGGCAGCGCTGTCCATGTGAGGTAGATAGGAGTGGGATCTGTTACCGCTGCGGAGAGGTAGGGCACAAGGCTGCGGAGTGCTCGGCGCAGCCAAAGTGCATGGTGTGTGTGGAAGCCAAATTGCCAGCTAACCATGTAATGGGGGGTAAAAGTTGTCGTCCGCCAGCGAGACGGGCGATACCAATCTCGGACAAAGGGACTACGGTGACGGAGGCGGGGCGTCAAGCCGTCCCGGTACCAGAAAGGCAGACAGAACCAATCTCAGATAAGGGAAATGTGATAACAGAGGAAGGGAGTCAGACTGCCCCAGAGCTAGTGAAAGTGGGTAGTCGCGTGCCTTTTCCTCCGTCTGCAAGGGAAAAACGCCCTAAGCGTAGACGGAACGTGGCTTCGCCTCAGAGGGACCGCTCTGTGAGTGACCGCTCTGTGAGTGTCTCGAGCGAGGAGCTGGATTTCTCCGGGTGATTCCAACCCCGACCATCATGGAGGTCAGTAACCCTTCTGTGGAGGAGACTGCGGAAGGCGGGGAATTGCCCATCTTGTTCCCTAATGTAGACGGCAGTACTAAATTGTTGCGCCGCCTTCCTCCCCTCGGCTCTATAATAAAGCTGGCCGGGAGCCGCGATAATGCGCAGGAGGTGGTGAATATCATATTTATTTCACTAGTCAAGGGCCAAGCGGGCTGTGGGAGGTGACCCACTGCCTGCCTTGCACGGCCCTGACGGTGAGGGGAGATGGCCAAACTTGCCCGGCCATCTCCCAGTAGTGAGGAGGCCTGGGTTGCTGGGCAGCCGCCGGGTCACATCAGGGTGATTCCCACAAGGGCCCCCTTATGACCAGACGGCGGCGCGAGGGCAGGTACTGAAGTTTTTTAGTGGGTATTCCCTCCTCCCGAGATCCCATCGAGCCACTTGGCTGGATGGGATCACGGGAGGCAGTCGTGGAGGGAGCCGCAACGCTGAATGTTGCGGTCCCCTCCTGGCGAGTCCCACATACCCCCTTCCCGATCACCTACGGGAAGGGAAGCGCGTAAAGGCGTTTTTCTTCAGTATAAACAAAAAAACAAAAAAAAAAAAAAAAAAATAAAAAAAAAAAAAAGGTAGGTTACGTCTGACACTTCTCGTCTTTTGGATAAAGGAAGAAGGTGAAATTTTGAGCATAGGTTTAAGTAATTATTCGAATCATATGGAATCCGCAGGCGATAACATAAAAATTTTACAAATTTCATTTGAAGACGCTCAATGCGATGGATATATTTGCCATATCGCGGGTTCCAGATCTCTGATCCATATTCTAGGATGCTTCTGACGAACGTGCAGTATAAAATTTTCAGAGTTTTAATCTCTTTGAAGCTGGACGCGGTTCGCATTACAAATCCTAACGCCCTGTTTGCTTTTTTGACAATGTTCTCGACATGATCTTCGAAGAGAAGTTTAGAATCATGCAGAATTCCCAGGTCCCGAGTTACGCGATTCCTTTGTAAGATTTGGTTTCTCAGGTGGTACTGGGAAGGAACGATGCAGCTCTTTCTAGTAAATGTAATTAATGAGCATTTGGAAGGATTTAAGTCAAGTTTATTTCGTTCACAATAATTATCCAGACGCGCAAGGTCAGATTGAAGATCATCAATGTCAGATGGAGAAGAGATAGCTTTAAAAATCTTCATATCATCCGCGAAACACAGGAGTTTGGAATGTTGAAAACAAGCATCTATGTCATTAACAAATATCAAAAACAATAGAGGGACCAAAAGCGAGCCTTGTGGTACGCCGCTAGGGACAGTAATCCAGCTAGAAATATAATTGCTAATAACCACTGCCTGTGATCTATTCATTATGTAAGACGTGAACCATCTCAGAAGATCTCCACTTATGCCTATGCTTTCCAGTTTGATGATTAATAATTTATGATCTATTCTGTCGAAACATTTACTGTAGTCCGTATACACCACATCAATTTGCATTCCCCTGTCCATGGAATCCGTAATAAAATCATTGAAAAGGATGAGATTGGATGTAGTAGACCGTCCCTGAAGAAAACCGTGTTGAGAGCCTATAAATGAATGTTTTAAGGTTTGATAGATTTGCTTGTAAAGTATCCTTTCAAATAGTTTTGCTAAAATACATAGTTTGGAAATGGGCCTATAATTAGTTACATCTGATTTTTTTCCTTTTTTATGAATTGGTTTTATAAAGGTCGATTTCCAAACTGATGGCATATTACATTCTGAAAGGGACTTCACAAATAACAAATACACGGGCACGGAAATACTCTCAGCACACCTATGTAAAAATATCGGAGGAAGATTATCCGGCCCGGCCGATTTAGAGGTATCCAGTGATTGCAATAACTTAGTAACATCTTGTAACGTTAAGTGAATTTCAGAAATATTAGCCCGCGATGAGGAGTTGGCGGCAGGGTAATTATGCGTTGGGGAAGGCAATGAGAAGTTAGAATAGAAAAAATCCGAAAACATGTTACAAATAGAAACACCGTCGGTTGCAATGTTACCACCATAGTGCATGGTGTTGGGAAGACCAGATGACTTGTATTTTGACTTCACAAAAGACCAGAAGCACTTTGGATTGTCTTTTATTGAATTTTCCACTAATAATATATAATTTTTATAACATTCATCCTCCAAACGTTTTTCTCTATCTCTTATTAATTTAAATGTATAAAGATTTGACAAATTATTATAGGTCTTGTATTTCTGGTGAAATTTAAATTTCTCTTTAATAACTTTCAGTAATGCAGTTGAATACCAGACCGGATAACTGTTATCGCGACATATTTTAGTGGGTACGTGTTTGTTAATTAAATTATTTATTTCAAGATAGAAAACGTGAATGGCCCCTTCCATGTCTCTGTTCATAAAAAGTGAAGGCCAGTCGATGTTATTAATATCCGCATTAATTTTGTCATAATCACATTTATTAAACATTTTTTTTAAACGAGTTGCGCTCGGTAGACATACAATATTCTCAACTGTGACGTCAATCACAATTGGCTTATGGTGTGGGTCGATTGTCACTAACGGGTCATGGCATTCCCTTACATTTACCTCCGTGTTGGATAATACTAAATCTAAAATTCTACCATAATTGTTTAAAACGCCGTTGAACTGTTTCAAATCGTGGGTACATAAATCATCAATTAATAATTGTTCATCGGAACCCGATATATTACCAGCAAAGTAACAACGCTCATCGCTATTATATATCCACGGAATTGCACTCATATTAAAATCACCTACGATTAAATAAATATCCTCTGGGTTTTGAGATACAGTAGTGTCAAGCTTGGTGAGGAAGTTTTGTAGCTGCTCGGTAAACGACAACCCCTTGTTTTGTTTACATAAGTAAATAACACATAAATTTAATTTAATATTTTTTGAATTATTCGATTGTTTAATTGGCAACGACAACCACAGGTCCTCGGCAGAAGAATTGAATTGACTAGCTAAAGTAGCCGGAAAATCACTACGTATTCCGATTAATACCCCACCGCCGCGACTTTGCTCCGTAAATTCATAATTTCGGTCACGACGCCACACAACGTACCTCGAGTCAAATAATTCCGAATCACTTATACCATCCAACAACCAGGTTTCCGTAAGTACTATGATGTCATACGAACCCATACATAAATTGCGACAGAACGTTGCCGTTTTAGTCCTTAATCCTCTAACGTTCTGGTAATAAATATTTAATTGATTTATTGAAAGATTATCCATAACTTGATGCAGTTAAGCGGTAAAAATAGATGTAAATAACATAATATTTTACGAACACACTGTGAGGGAGAATTAGGTTATAAAACAGCAACGACGCCACACTGACTGATGCGCTTAGCACGAGAAATGCGCATGAGTCGTAGCGGTAGAAGTAGTGACGAGTGCACACGAACAAACGATATGTCGCGGCCGGCGCGCCCAGTAATAGGTCCTGCTGCAGAGCAAGCGAGATGGTTATAGGTTTGTTGTGATTGAGCAATAAGAGGATGGCACGATTAGTTGAACAAAAGCGAGACAATAGCAGTGGTAACAGGTCAGGTGTAATAAACATTTTGTTGTTAATTGCGTAAACATTGGTATCAAAACTAGAATTATTGAAATAGTAATGCGATCCAACAAATAATATTATTTTATAAAATATATATTGTAATATGTTGTACATGTAACTAGAAGTATATAGGTGCAACATAACTTTAAAATTAGATAATATAAGTACACAAGGGTATAAAAAACAGTTTAGGCGAACTTGTTTAAATCATTAGAGTTATTAATTACAAAAATACCAGACGTGTCATTTTTCCGTACGTGAATTTTCCCATACTTCACCCAGACGCAGCTATACGACTTCTCCTTAGCCAGCTGTTTCGCCTTGTTCAATAAATGTTTAGCATCAGTGTTCAGGTGGTCGTTGATAAATATACGATGCTGCGAATCCTGGAAGCCAATGTCTTCGGCTTTCAAGGTCTTGTATGCTCGTGCAGCCGATATAAAATCTTCTTTAATATATCGATTTAGGAAACTGACGACTATTAATTTTTCTTTGGAGTTATAGATTGGAACTCTAGATATATAGTTAATCTGGGTTTTCGGGAAACTATAGCCAACTTTTTTACAAATGCTTTCAATAATGGTAAACAAATTTTCATCCTTTTTTAAAGGAACACCTTTAATTTCAATATTGTTCAGTCTAGATCTTTGATCAAAATTGTTCAATTTAGATTTCAATTCTATCTTTTTAATTCCTCCACTGAAGTTGCCAGGAAATCATACGACTTTTTAAAATCGATCAGGTCTTCTTTAATAGATTTGATTTCATCGGTCAATTTGGGAATATATGTTTTTATCTCGTTGAATTCAGCCATCTGCAACTTTAGCTCACGAATCTCTTGAAGGATAGTGGTTAGCGAGACCGATTCATTTGGGCTAAGTGGAGCTGCACATGCATTTCTACATGTAGCGCATTTCCAGGCAGATCTGCGGTCCGCCCCCAGTTTTCTCCAGCCGGATTCAGAAATGAGAGCACAGCCAAAATCCATGAGCTTAGCACAACTCGAGCACTGCACTCCATCGGTAAACTGGGCGTTGCATACAGAGCACTTAGAAACCATATTGAACAACCCTGGCTTAATTCAGAAGTTTGGTATTAAGAAGGAAAAAGGTTTGCGATCTATGCAATGATCACAAATGCACGTGCGCTTAGGCCTATCGTCCACACCGTACTGATTTGAGTTGTACTCGTTGCAGAGAGAAAAAAAAATGGCCCATTCGGTCGGTGTGCCGAGAGAGAGCCGGACGGAAACGAGCCGGGGGCGGGGGGGCGAACAGCCGCGTCGTCGCTCGTCGGTCGCTTTCGCCTCCACAGGTAACACAGGTGTGAAGTTTGTCGTTTCGTTGATTGGTTGGCGTGTACGCCGTAGACAGCCGATAAAATACTCGAGGATGGCCGAGTGACGTAATTGGCGTGTTCGCCGCGAGGTTTGTTTTGTAGATGGCGCAGGACGTTTTGGAGCGTCTGCTGCAACTTCCGTCGAGTCGGTAAAGCAGTCTAGTCTCTTGTTTTGATTGCGCTCTGTGATGGCGCTGGGGTGCGCTGGAAGTTCTCCGCCCGCCACACGAATCCACGCGACGATTTCCGATGATCGAAGCAATGAACTCGATGAAGGAAAAATGGCGTCTTGCTTGGCGTTGGCGACGATGGACCATAGATGTTTGAGATGTAGTCGAATGAAAGATTCTAGGCTGCTGTTCACTGTTTATTGTCCAAAACACCACACACACTTTCACAATGCTTTTTAAACTATTATAATGGTTACAAATCAAAAGCAACTAATTTATTTAATTAATGGGGAGGAAAAGCGCAATTTTATCCCGATAGGTGGCGTCTGGTCTTGGTACCGGGCCGCCTCAAAGAAAGTGTCAAAACATATGGGAATCTCTTGGAGTATTGCACTTTTTAATTTTATACTGAGAAAATTCCGCATTGTTATGCATGTAACTTGTAAATTATTGGAGTTCATCGATTACCCAGTAACAAAAAAAATATTGGGCAAAAAAATATCAAAAAAAAAGATGCTTTTCCCTCGATTTTCTCCTTTGCTGAGCCTGAGAAACATTATAAATCAAAAGGAATGTTTCATGAATTTGATGAAGCTTCGCCAAAATAAAACAACATTTGAATTATAACAGCTTTGTTCTTTAATATTTCAACCTCAGCAGTTTCTAGCATATTTATAACTTGGATGAATTTGATAGGTATATCAAATATGGAATAAGCCCAATATTGGGGCCAAACAGAGAATTAATAGAATTTTATATGCCAGAGTCATTCAAGAAACTTAGAATAATAAAATAAATATGATAAAACGGTTCGTGTAATTTTGGATGGTACAGAAATTCCAGTACAGAAACCTGAAATTACTATTGCACAGAAGGCATCATCAGGCAACTATAAACACGGAAATTCACACTCAGTTGCTTTGTTAAAATTTAAATCATATGCTTCTAATCTGAAATAAAAAGATTACTTGTAAATCTTACACGAAATTTAAAGAAATGTAATGCTTGTTAGCAATTCTTTGTAAGTTGCTATAAACTTTCTTGCCTGTTGTTTTGGCTTTTCTTTTCCGTAATTCTTCTTTTATATGAGCTAAAGTTAGCATATAATACATTGTTTGTCCGCAAAACCGAAAAAAATACAATCTAAGAAAGTAAAATCACGTAATACACAGTCAAGACAATATAAGCTCAAACTGACAATTGTTCCAAAGAATGAAGCGCCATCTGTAATTCACTTTGCCTTCGCCTCCCCATTTAGGTGCGAGCACGTTTCTACTGTTTGGAGACCGAGACGGAAGAGGCCGTCAGAGCGAGAAAGCAATACAATTTCAAAAATTATTTAGTTTGCTGAGGCAATACTAAACAACCAGTATACTACTCACCCCTAGCTCCGCTATCGTTCACCAGTATACTACTCACCCCTAGCTCCGCTATATTTCACCAGTATACTACTCACCCCTAGCTCCGCTATAGTTCACCAGTATACTACTCACCCCTAGCTCCGCTATCGTTCACCAGTATACTACTCACCCCTAGCTCCGCTATAGTTCACCAGTATACTACTCACCCCTAGCTCCGCTATCGTTCACCAGTATACTACTCACCCCTAGCTCCGTTATAGTTCACCAGTATACTACTCACCCCTAGCTCCGCTATAGTTCACCAGTATACTACTCACCCCTAGCTCCGCTATCGTTCACCAGTATACTACTCACCCCTAGCTCCGCTATATTTCACCAGTATACTACTCACCCCTAGCTCCGCTATAGTTCACCAGTATACTACTCACCCCTAGCTCCGCTATAGTTCACCAGTATACTACTCACCCCTAGCTCCGCTATAGTTCACCAGTATACTACTCACCCCTAGCTCCGCTATAGTTCACCAGTATACTACTCACCCCTAGCTCCGCTATCGTTCACCAGTATACTACTCACCCCTAGCTCCGCTATAGTTCACCAGTATACTACTCACCCCTAGCTCCGCTATCGTTCACCAGTATACTACTCACCCCTAGCTCCGCTATATTTCACCAGTATACTACTCACCCCTAGCTCCGCTATCGTTCACCAGTATACTACTCACCCCTAGCTCCGCTATCGTTCACCAGTATACTACTCACCCCTAGCTCCGCTATATTTCACCAGTATACTACTCACCCCTAGCTCCGCTATAGTTCACCAGTATACTACTCACCCCTAGCTCCGCTATATTTCACCAGTATACTACTCACCCCTAGCTCCGCTATCGTTCACCAGTATACTACTCACCCCAAGCTCCGCTATAGTTCACCAGTAACTACTCACCCCTAGCTCCGCTATAGTTCACCAGTATACTACTCACCCCTAGCTCCGCTATCGTTCACCAGTATACTACTCACCCCTAGCTCCGCTATAGTTCACCAGTATACTACTCACCCCTAGCTCCGCTATCGTTCACCAGTATACTACTCACCCCTAGCTCCGCTATATTTCACCAGTATACTACTCACCCCTAGCTCCGCTATAGTTCACCAGTATACTACTCACCCCTAGCTCCGCTATCGTTCACCAGTATACTACTCACCCCTAGCTCCGCTATATTTCACCAGTATACTACTCACCCCTAGCTCCGCTATCGTTCACCAGTATACTACTCACCCCTAGCTCCGCTATCGTTCACCAGTATACTACTCACCCCTAGCTCCGCTATAGTTCACCAGTATACTACTCACCCCTAGCTCCGCTATCGTTCACCAGTATACTACTCACCCCTAGCTCCGCTATATTTCACCAGTATACTACTCACCCCTAGTTTCGCTATCGTTCACCAGTGTACTACTCACCCCTAGCTCCGCTATATTTCACCAGTATACTACTCACCCCTAGCTCCGCTATAGTTCACCAGTATACTACTCACCCCTAGCTCCGCTATAGTTCACCAGTATACTACTCACCCCTAGCTCCGCTATAGTTCACCAGTATACTACTCACCCCTAGCTCCGCTATATTTCACCAGTATACTACTCACCCCTAGCTCCGCTATAGTTCACCAGTATACTACTCACCCCTAGCTCCGCTATAGTTCACCAGTATACTACTGTGACGTTTTGTCGTTAGGTAGTAATAAATACATTATATTGTTATGATAACAAATGAAATTGAAAGGATAATAGTAGTATCTTCATTTATTAGCCTGGCAACACCGCCCGCCGCTTGGCTCCACCGTTTCCCGCCACATTTTTTCGCCATTTTGTAGTGGAATGGGGAGGTAAAGTGGTGGGGATAATCGGCGGAACGGTCGACGAAAGTCAGTTGCAGGGGCAGTCACAGTCCAACCGTCGAGAAGTGAAGTAGTTAGGAAAAACTGCTAACGTATTGTTGCTATAACCTAGTTAATAATAATCATGGTGTATTCCTGCAAGAAAGTAAAAGTGTTTCACCTTTATTACTGTTGTTTTATTATAAATCAGCAGTGGAAGAACCAAGGTATGTACGCTCACGATTTCTATCGTTTTAAACAGAGCTAAAATTACGAAATTAAGTTGGGTAGTTTCAAATTTTATTGCATTTAAAGAGATTCTTACTTTTACAATTTGCACTGCCATGCATACACAACTCTCACTCATTGCACGTGGCCGAGGCTACACTTCGGCCGTGCATACACAACTCACTCATTGCATGTGGTCGAGGCTACACTTCGATCGTGCATACACACTCGACAATCATTGCACGTGGCCGAGGCTACACTTCGGCCGTGCATACACAACTCACTCATTGCACGTGGCCGAGGCTACACTTCGGCCGTGCATACACACCATTATTCACAATCATTGCACGTGGTCGAGGCTACACTTCGGTCGTGCATACACTGCACATAAAACTACACTACATGATGAAATGTGCATTGACATTGGAACAGTAATTTTCATGATTGTATCAAACGAGTCGTGAAATGAAAGATTATTTAACTTTACTGCCCAACTGTAACTTTCGTGATTTAAACTCTGGAAATGCAGTTAATGAGTTATGAAAATAGGAACTGTGTATATTTTTAGTATCTATTTTACTGTGTATTTTCATCTCAGACGAAATTGTTAAGTTTGTTTTTCATGTTTCATAGCTTTGTAATTGCCGTTAGTTAATTCGTCTTTGACACTTTACCCTGGGAATATACACGGGTACCTACGGAGAATAAAACGGCTAACATGATACTCACTGAATTGGCACCTAGGCAGGGAATATAATGATACTACCTAACATAAACGTGACTAAGTTATGTTGACGTTGGAAAAAGTTTTAGTAATAAGTACCATAACGCTATAGTATAGTAGTAGTTATACAGTTTTTTATTTTAGTTCAAAGGTAGTATTCTTATTCTATTTGGAGGCCGTTCACAAATTTTTTGCCGATATAGGTAATTAATTTAGGTTTTGTTTTAAAGAAGTGACCTTTCAGTTAAAACTGTAAACTTATCACTTTTTTATTAATGCATACCTAATATAAAAGATTTCGATTTTGATCTAATGTACAATAATTGAGGTTATAATTTTGATTTTATTTATGTGGGTATTCCTAAATGATGTATGTTTACTTTGGAATACATTATTTGTTCTAACCTCTTAGTTTTGCAAGGAATATTATAACGCTTTCAAATAAAAGTTAAGTATTTGAAAATATTTCGTTACATTATTTTTATTTCTTAATTAAACATAGTGGTCGCCGAGATCTAAGACTTTAAAATATTGCTTCCGAGCGATTACCCAACCTGGTGACGAAAATAATGTTAATTATTTTGTATAGGTAGTACTTATACGACCAAAAAGGCCTTAAATTAAAATAATGTTGACATCTAGATGTATCCATCATAGCTCAACCACAGAAATTATTCATGCAACCATTTTTGAGATTAACGACGTTGAAATGATAAGATTTCGCAAATTTCTAGCGATTTTTGTGAACGAGCTCTTGAATGTTGAAAACTATTTTAAAGTCTTAATTTAGTTGTCCTTATTTGGGGGGCCGTAAAACGTCAAATTAACTCTTTTGAACAAATATTTCACATAGTATTACTTGGTTTATAGAAAATAGATTATAGAACTCGGTTGTGATTGACAGAAACGTGATAGCTCAAACTTTTTCTAATATCGTAAAGTGACCTCTATAATCTTGTAGTTTATTACTGAAGTGCCAACCAATAATAAATCTTGAATCTATATAAAAAAGAAACCTTAGCTAGCTTCCTGGTTTTGTGGTTTTGTGAATAACAGTTTTCTAAAATATTGAATAGTTTATTAGTTATCAATCAAAAACTTCGACATTTTTTCTATGAAAATAGCTTCCAATGTTGTACGCCTCTTTAAAGTGGATTTGTTTCTCACTATTTTTTGAGATAAGGCTCGATGCGCCATATCGGTTTGGCTAGAAGCGTCTTCAGTTTGGCTAGATGCGCCTGCGGTTTACAGAGCTAGACGTACCTACCTTTAGTTTACAAGATACGATTTATTTACTTTAAATGAAATTAAATAGAATAACGACGAAATATATTTGTAAATATTGTCACTTCTGATTTCCGATAAAATTGATAAGTTTAATTGCCCCTGTCAGCTAAAAAGGTCTTAACCCTTTCTTAACGGATATGAGAACAAAAGAACAAAATTAATAATTTTATTCTTAAAAATATGTGGTAAGAAAACACATTTTTTTTATTCTTAGTATTATTAGGACTAGTACTATTTGGTACTATTAGTACTATGGCACGTAACCATAAATTGTGGATGTCGTTGCGCAGACTTGTCATTTACATTCATTGGCGTCAAATGAGTAATAGAAAAACATGCATGTTAAAGTTATTAATCTTTATTAAACGTGCCTCCGACTTACAAATAAGGTTTAGCTTTCGATATTAATATGAATAAAAATGTATGTCTTTGGCTTTCGAGACTAGCCGCGCCTTCAATTTGTAAGGTTAGAGACACTTTCATTAGACTAGATACGCCTTCAGTTTACAAGGCTAAGTTTAACTTAATACGCTTGTTTGACCACGTTAAGCAATTTTATTGATTTTGTGATCAAATTGTCATCTGTAAAACATTATTTAAGTTGTTGTTGTTTAGCTTAATGCACTGGCCCTTAAATAAATATATTGGGGTATTTTCATGAACAATCAGTACTCAATTATACATGTACAAAGTTCTGTCGAAAGCTGAGTACTCCATGTAGTCCGCGTTTTCTGTGAGACACAAAGCTATATTTTATCTCTTGGTTTAGTAGGCTGCAGTTCAATGCTACTAAAATACAATATATTGATGTTGGAGAAAATAAGTCATACAAGGTTAGGTACATACCAAATGTGTTGGCTACAATTAAATATGGGCTAAGTGCGTTCTTAAGTGTAGAACTTGGTAAGCGGCCAAGTGTGTCGCGTTTAGGGCTAAGTGTGACCTTAAGTGTAGTATTTAGTAAGCGGCCAAGTGTGTCGCGTCTATGGGCCAAGTGTGTCCTAAAGTGTAGCACTTAGTTAGCGGCCAAGTGTGTCGCGTCTATGGGCCATGTCTGTCCTAAAGTATAATGGTTAAGCGGCCAAGTGTGTCGCATCTATGGGCCATGTGTGTCCTAAAGTATAATGGTTAAGCGGCCAAGTGTGTCGCATCTATGGGCCATGTGTGTCCTAAAGTAAAATGATTAAGCGTCCAAGTGTGTCGCATCTATGGGCCATGTTGATAGTTGATAGCTCTGGCCTGAATATATCTAAGTCTTGGTAGGCCGTGAACACATGGCGGCAAAGGGTAGTCCTGACCTGAATGTCAGCCTTTTGGCAGGCCGCGTCTACAAGTAACAAACGGTAGCCCTGAGTATCAGTGTCTTGGCAGGCCTTGTCCGCATGATGACTAACGGTAGCCCTGCCTGGGTAGGCCGTGAACACATTGCGGTAAAGGGTAGTCCTGACCTGAATGCCAGCCTTTTGGCAGGCCGTGTCTACAAGTAGCAAACGGTAGCACTGAGTATCAGTGTCTTGGCAGGCCCTGTCCGCATGATGAATAACGGTAGCCCTGGCTGGAATATCAGTGCTTTGGCAGGTCGTGTCCACATAGTGGCAAACGGTAGCCCCGAGTATCAACATTAGCCATTACTAAAATTGAACACATATATACCTATCTAAACTGTCTGAGAACCACAAATTGTGAAATATAAAATGAATGAATTATCATGATAATTTAATAGCTTCAGTTCAGACCACGATAAATTATAAATTAATTATCATTATTAAAACGCTTTAATTGTTGCAGAAACTCTGTCTATAGGAATAACTATTTTTTTATTATGATCAAATAAAGAAAGCAAAATTTTAATTATTACTTTGATATTATTATAATTTCAGAACAATGCTATTAAATAGATATCTATCTATCGTTTTGTATGTGTGAATTTGTATGTCAAAAAATTAGTTTACGACATCGTTCTTATCTCAAACAATAGGCATGATGACAATTTTTATTTTTATTTTATGTTACATAAATTACCTCTCAAAAAATTATGCCCGAGATATCAGTTTGAGATGCACACAAATGGACTCACTCAAAAACGCTCCATACTCCATAAGAAATTTGTTCGGCAGCTAAAATATTGTGTTTATCAAAATGGTTCCTTAGACAAATTTGCTATACTTACATTTTACGGACTACTTAAAAGTATCATTTATTTTAATAAATTTTATACTTTTTAAATGGACTTGTCCACCCAACTTTCAAGGGTCATAAGCAAATAATATACCTACAAAACCAAGAGGTATACAAGCTACTCTAAAAGTTTAATGTGTTTACGATTTTTATTAGTATTTCGTTATTTTTTTCATTAGTCATCATCCCAATTCTCCTGTATAGATTCAAATATTTTCCTTTTGACCCTGATGTTCATTTGGTTGAAATTTGTACTATGATATATGAACGGTTACTGTCGATTATGTTTTATTTATTTCAGTAAATGTGGCATCTAACAAGATACCAATGCGCTATAGAGGACGCTAGGTGGCGGCAGCAGGCTGAAGGATGTGCTACGGAACATTTTTGGGTGACTGAATGGTAGCAACGACGGTTGCGTTATTGGCTGACAGTAGTTTTGGTGGCACGACACGACGGCAACGACGGGCTGCGACAGATGGTAGGTTTCAGCTGCAATTATCTTCTGGTTGAACTTAGAAATAAAACAGAATTTCTTTGAATTGATTTATCAAATATATTTAAATCTTATTTAAAACCTGTTAGAGTAGGTAGTTTTAACTAAATTAAATATAATAAGTAACAAAGATACTATAAATATATTAAGTAGGTACCTAACTTAACCGAATTATGAAGTAAATAAATAATAATGCATCAAAATTTATTTTATTTTTGCAACACAAATTTAGTCATTATATGATTTAGGTACGTGTGTAGTTAATTAGTAAATAATTTAATAAAATATTGTATAGCTGTAAATTTCAATTTTATACCATAACAAACCATAAAGTGGTAACATTTATTTTCTCCTTTTTTATAAGACTCAAGATTGTACCTATAGCCGTTGAACGTTGTTTATGAAGTACAGTTACTGTGTAGTATCAAAGCAAAGAAAGGAGGTTACATTTATATGAATTATTGCTAATTGAATAAAATTGAACTATGTATTAAAATCATTGATAATTTCAGTTGGGTATCAGGGGTTGTCTGTCAAAAATCTGCAATTTGTGATTGAGTTTGTTTACCCTGTCGTGGTAACCCAGCGTGCTGTTGGCTGCTATATTCTTTTTATTTTTGTATTCATTTAATATTACAATAAAATTCATAATTTAGTAGAAGGAACTAATAATAAGTGTTAACTTTGTACTTACTTAAAAATTATTTATTTGCTTTATTGTGAGTTTCTAAGAATTGAAGATGGTTAAGAGTTAATATTTGTAATAGAATATTACAGGCTTTTATAAATGTCATAGCTTCAGGATCATGGAACATATAGATTTATTTCTAGAATATTCCGCGAGGGTATTGAATTGAAATCAATAAATATCCTAATTTCAATTGAGGTGATGGTTGGATAATTCCATCCCAGCGTGGGACCCCATAAGTCACAAGTTATAGCCCCAAACACATACTGCAGGATCTAATGATACAATTAGTTTCTTTTGTAAATGAATAAATAAATAAGTATAAAAGACGGAGGTCAACAACCCTCCAAGTTTTCTTTCGCCATTTCTTTCTTGAAGGGGCCTCCCAATTTTGTGAAATGGTGGTAGATTCAGTAGATTCTCTTTTTAGCATTTATCAATTCACAAAATTAAAATTTAACAATAAATTAAACGATTAAATTTTTTGTATAACATAAGATTTCTGAACAACGTTTTATAAATATCAAATTAATGCAATATAAGTTAACACACAACCTGCCGAATGTGACGATATTTTGACCGTGCATGAGGACACGCACGACATCAGGATGGACGAATGTGACGTTTTGTCGTTAGGTAGTAATAAATACATTATATTGTTATGATAACAAATGAAATTGAAAGGATAATAGTAGTATCTTCATTTATTAGCCTGGCAACACCGCCCGCCGCTTGGCTCCACCGTTTCCCGCCACATTTTCCCGCCATTTTGTAGTGGAATGGGGAGGTAAAGTGGTGGGGATAATCGGCGGAACGGTCGACGAAAGTCAGTTGCAGGGGCAGTCACAGTCCAACCGTCGAGAAGTGAAGTAGTTAGGAAAAACTGCTAACGTATTGTTGCTATAACCTAGTTAATAATAATCATGGTGTATTCCTGCAAGAAAGTAAAAGTGTTTCACCTTTATTACTTGTTGTTTCATTATACTACTCACCCCTAGCTCCGCTATCGTTCACCAGTATACTACTCACCCCTAGCTCCGCTATAGTTCACCAGTATACTACTCACCCCTAGCTCCGCTATAGTTCACCGGTATACTACTCACCCCTAGCTCCGCTATCGTTCACCAGTATACTACTCACCCCTAGCTCCGCTATATTTCACCAGTATACTACTCACCCCTAGCTCCGCTATCGTTCACCAGTATACTACTCACCCCTAGCTCCGCTATATTTCACCAGTATACTACTCACCCCTAGCTCCGCTATCGTTCACCAGTATACTACTCACCCCTAGCTCCGCTATAGTTCACCAGTATACTACTCACCCCTAGCTCCGCTATCGTTCACCAGTATACTACTCACCCCTAGCTCCGCTATAGTTCAACAGTATACTACTCACCCCTAGCTCCGCTATCGTTCACCAGTATACTACTCACCCCTAGCTCCGCTATATTTCACCAGTATACTACTCACCCCTAGCTCCGCTATATTTCACCAGTATACTACTCACCCCTAGCTCCGCAATCGTTCACCAGTATACTACTCACCCCTAGCTCCGCTATAGTTCACCAGCATTGCAGCAGCAATTTGCATGGAAAAGGGCGAAATTAGCATGGAAAGGGCAGGTGGGCGAGGGCAGCTGCCAAAAGGTCGAAATTTGCATATACAAAAATATACGCGAATATACGTCTGTAAATGTATATATATTCAACCGTTCTATGTAAATGTTGATCCAGTACGATGTTAGAAATAATGTTGATCCACCTTTTCGTCGTATATAATTGGCTCCCCACGAATACAACCGATATACTTTGATCCGGTGTTGACACGTTAGGGTTGTCCGCCAATCAGCATCGGTTTCTTATGTAGATACTCGTCATGAACAAATACACAAATTAAAGATATTTGTTGATCCGTTAACGGTCCCAGAAATTACACCGATGCGTCAAATGTTAATCCGTTTTATATTCATGCGCGTGCACAATCTTCCTAACTAACGTTGATCCGAGGGCATTTTGACCTTTGCATAGATTTTACATAGTAGCACGTGATGTTTTTAGTGTGATTTGATAGGTTTAGGTCTTAAACGGATAGGAAAAAAGAAATTGTGTAAATATGATGATCCGTTTAGAAGTATTAGGAATTTTCGATGATAAAAATAGACAAATGTAAAATTTTATGTTTTAGTTCTGTAAACTTTTTGTATTGTAGCGACTTGATAAGACAGGACAATTAAAACCTTTGGCAATTTTACTAACTACTACTACAACAAACTATGTTTTACTGAGTTTATTGTTTGTAAATAAACTATAGAACCTTGGCTTCAATCTGTACATGTGAATTTTCGATACATTATGTACTTAGCGACAGGGACCGGTTACCGGTATTTTCTGAATGTCGATATTTTAAAGAAAATATCGATAACGGTATCAATAACTGAGATTTTTACCGATACTTGTATCGCTAATATAAAATACTAGTATAAAGTATCGATAATTTTATCGATGCCCAATACTGATAATGCTAGGCTGCGAAGCGACGTTGCATGACCGCGCGGTTGCCGAGTGCAGACGGGTACGGCAACAGCCCGCAAGCAGCAGCAACTGAGCTGGAGTTTGATGTTAGATTTGATTATTCTCGCGCATCTAGGTACCTACTTTCGTTCATTATTGGATGATGCCGATTTATCTATACAAGCTAGGCCATGATGCGCTTTGATGAAATTACCAATATACTGTAGATTTCTTCTAGTGATTGTGTGGGGAGAATATTATTAAAATATAATGCGGGAGAAAATAAAAATCTCAATCTTAAGAAGCCGTTTTGAGGTTATAATTGTTTAACATTTTCGTATTATATGACATTTTGTTCTACCCCTTTGGACATGACATGAGTTTGTCACAGATTAACTAGTTAGTAGTTGGTAAATAATGTCAAACATACCTACACGAATTACACTATCAATTAACAATCGATAGAAACAAAAGTATAGGGTGTGTTGGAAATAAAACAATGGGTTTTTCTTATTCTTTTATTACACGACTGCCCAAAAACACAAGATATCACATCGCAAACTATTTTACGCAAATTTTCATTTGGCAAAACAACTTATCGCAATTTTTCATTTGGCAAAACTCTTTTTGGTAAATTATTGTTTAGCAAATAATTACTTGGTCAAAGTTTCATTTTACCAAGTATTAGGTATTTAGTCAAATGTATTGTTTGGCAAAACATACTCTTCCCAAAATATTGCATGGCATACGATTTACATTTGAGTAGTGCATAAGACACAAATTGACGATTAAGTACCAATACCTCCTACCTTAGTTTTTAGCAATTTTTAGTTTTTATGCGACATAAAATACAATTTCACATGTCACGGCCAAAATCTCCTAACGCATATTGTACTATTTAATCGATACTAATTTTACCCTAACTTTATAGGGAATAGCTTCTATGTAATTAACTATTAAAAAAAATTTTAGAAAACCTCCTTTCTAGATACTCCAAAAAATTACAAAAACATTGCCAAAAAATGAGAAAATGTTTTTAACTTTATTTATTGGAAATAAAGTTATTTAATAAGCTTTGAATTTTACACTATTTGATAATTATTAATACGTTCTATAATCCTCCCAATTTTCTTAATTTTTTCTAAAATACTTATTCGGATTAAAAAAACATAGTAAATCGTTTTAGTTTCTTAATTTATGAAAAGAAATATATTTTTACTATTATCCTGTTACGTTTATAAATAATATTTATTTCTGCCATTTGTTCCCTTCTCTTCATACTTGAAATTCCTATATACTCCTGTCCTGTATTCGTGTATCAGTAAAAATAAATTATCATTTGCCAAACTTACGCTGTAAATAAGTTAAGTGTGTGAAGTGTAAATATTACCAAACATTTTTTTGGAATATAATACATATTTGGCAAAATTAAACGTTTGCTTAATAAACATTTGACCTAATAAAACTTGACAAAGTAAATTTTTACTGCTAAATGATAATTTGACCAAGTGAATAAAATGCGAAATGTAAATGGGTTTGAACCTATTAGTAAGAGAGGCTGGCATAGTGGTAACCATTAGGTTTGTTTTTGACGGATATTTCGGAAATAGCGGGTTTATTATACTGTGATAGCGGCGCACGATAAAACCTGTATATATCGATTGAGGATCTATAGACAAACAAAAAATGTCATATGATATAAAGTCCTAAAGCGCAACGTTTTCTAGATAATCCATGTTGAAGATCCTGTCTATTGATAAAAATTCAAACTTATTCCCCCTCCAATTAAATACTACTTATACTAGTGGCTCCGTGAGCTGAAGATCTCGCGATAAAATAAAATAAAATGTCGCCATGAAGTTTTCAAAGCATACAGTAGTACGTGAGTATTCGCAGCTAGATGGTACCTACTTCTAATATTGATCATTTTTTAAAATAGGTGTTTTTTTTATAAATTTGGAAAAATTGACTTGACTAAACAGTTATATATAATTATCGAACCTACTTACAATAATTCACCAGAATCGGTTGAGAATTGCGACCTGTAGAGGAGATCAAACAACCGGAAAGCTGGACTGAAATATGGTATTTTACATATCTCCGTCATTTTAATAAATTTCGAAAAACTGTCTCGACAAAAAAATTCTATATATTTATTAAACCTGCTCACAAAATTTCACCGGGATCGGTTGAGAAATGCGACCTGTAGAGGAGAACAGACGGCGCCGGAAACCTGGACTGAAATATGATTTGTTTACATTATCTCCGCCATTTAAAAAAAAAATTAAAAACTGGCTTGACAAAAAAAATCTATACAATTTTTATACCTGCTTATAAAATTTCACGAGAATCGGTTGAGAAATGCGACCTGTAGAGGAAAACAGACAGCACTGCAAAGCTGGACTGAAATATGTATTTTTAACATTTCTCCGTCATTTTTAAAAATTTTAAGAAACTGGCAAGCCTAAAAAATTATTTATTATTTTCGAACCTGGTCACAAAATTTTACGATAATCGGTTGAGAAATGCGACCTGTAGTGGAGAACATACAGCGCTGGAAAACCGGACTGAAATAGGTTTTTTAACATATCTCCGCTATTTTGAAAATTTAAAAAAAACTGGTTTGTCAAAAAAAATCTACATCATTTCTAAACCTGTTTACAAAATTTTACTAGAATCGGTTGAAAAATGCGACCTGTAGAGGAAAACAGGCAGAGCTGGAAAGTGGACTGAAATCTGTTTTTTAACATATCTCCGCCATTTTGAAAAATTTCAAAAAACTGGCTCGACAAAAAAGTTCTATATAATTTTCGAACCTGCTCACAAAATTTCACAAGAATCGGTTGAGAAATGCGACCTGACCTGAGAATGATTAGGCTGGAACAGACAGCCGGACATACGAAAGAATTTTTGCCCAAGCTGAAGCAGAGACGTTTCGCTCGCACTTCGTGCTCGCTCGGTCAATAATGTTTTATACGACTGTCTCCGTGGTCTAATGGTTAAGAGCGTTGGGCTCTTGAACTTGAGGTCTCTTGAAATTAATTCCTGAATAAAGTCACCTTATTGCATTTTCCCAGTTGGAGGATCTTCAACATTGATTATCTCGAAAACGTTGCGCTTTAGGGTTTTATATCACATGTAATTTTTTGTTCATCTATAGATCTTCTATCGATATATATAGGTTTTATTGTGCGCTGCTTATCAGGTATTTAATTGGATGGGGAATAAGATTGATTTTATCTATACAGGATCTTTAACATGGATTATCTCGAAAACGTTGCGCTTTAGGGCTTTATATCACATAAAATTTTTTGTTTATCTATAGATCTTCTATCGATATATATAGGTTTTATAGTGCGCCGCTTATTAGGTACCATGGGCAACAGCGACGCTTAACCACTGCTAAGGTCAAAATCGCTTGCACGCCGCGCCGGCACAACCATACGTTTAGTTCGTGTAGGGGCGATACGCGCACACACGAATTTTGTTGCAAACTGGTTAAGCGTCGCTGTTGCCCATAGTACGTATTTAATTGGACGGGGAATAAGTTTGGGTTTTATCTATAGATTATCTCGTAAACGTTGCGCTTTCGAGCTTTATATCAATTACATTTTTTGTTTGTCTATAGTTCTTCTATCGATATACATAGGTTTTATCATGCGCCGCTTATTTTTAATTTTAATTTTTTTCCGATCAAAATCAAAATAGTGGTTACCACTATGCCAAAATGTTCAAAGCCTTTTGCCAGAGATTCATTTGGGAAATCAAACTAGTGTGATACGTTTTTTTGGAAGTGAAATTTGACCAAAAATAATTTGTCCAAACGGCAGAACCCCGTGTTCAGGGCTCATGAATGTTTGTGGGTGTATGAGTTTCTTTATTATTTTTATAACTTTGGCACCGTGACCGGGCCACGACGTAACACACGTTAGCTTTTGTCCATGAGGAAGAAAGGGAGAATTTGTTTATTCACTATTATTCATTAGGATATTGAATACTAGGTACTTAGTTTAGGACTTGAGTAAATAATACATTATTCTATCTCTGATCCGATCAGGGGATCAAATCTGTAAACTAGAAACTCAAGATTTATTAGAATATTTTTCACAAATGAAATCATTTAAAAATACACTGAAACTGAAATAAACCAAACTTCATGCGCACTTCAACACTTGTACTATTATTTATTCTGTGCTTCAACAAAGAGTATTTAATCATGATTTAATCAAAAAGCAAAGAGAGGGTAAATTAATTTCTGTCAAGGGTAACATTGCTTCTGTCTGTCTGACCACAGCTCAGAAGAATAAGCACAGATTAAGACACAGACTAATAATCTAAATCTGACTAAAGAGTGAGATAGTACTGTCAAGTTAGTATCAGTAAACTCAAGAAGCTTAGGTAAACTGCAAGAAGCTTTGGTAAACTGGGATGATTAGCAAAGATAATTTTATTCTATATTGGGAAGACAGACAATAAATTGACATGATATTATATGTTGAGATACTATTTTATTTATAACATTTTAACGCCACATTAGTTTTAATAATTTATTAATTATTATAAAAACCATTTTTATTTCCTTTTTTTTTTGAGATATGTATGCTTAATGCGCATCATAGCCCAGAATCCGGCATGATCCAATGGGACGGCAAACTCAGAACACTGCTTACAAATACTTTGACATTAACAAAAGATGTTTGCAAAAAAGTGCCTAGTTTGCAAAAAAGATTTAAATATGAGTAAGTAGGTACCCAACTACTAATTTTTCTTTCATTCAAAAAAATTGCTCTAAACATCATACTTATTATTCTTCTCACCGCCCCGCGTCGATTTGTAGCGCAAATCGACAAAAAAATCAGCCCTCTAGATCCAGACCTCCTAGGTCCTAGGCTCTTAGCTAGAGTGTTTTCATAATTTTATTTTCGTCGCTCACCAAAATATTTTCTTCAAAAGTAATTTGGTAGGTACCTATAGTATGGTGCAATTAGACCCAGACCTTGACATCCAAAGTTAAAGTATCATTATAGCTCCTAATTGTTCTTTAAAGAACACATATTGTTTGCTAAAAAGTTACACCATTTTGTGCGTCGGGTTTGGGGGGGGGGGGGGGGAGAAGTTGGGTTTTATCTGTTTTTATTAAATATTTGGAAAACTATGTGATTTAGCGCAACAATGGCAAGGACAAAAATAATCTACATTAAATATCAAACAAAAATAGTCAATGGCATAATCTTGCTAAAGTGAATGATTCCAGAGTTACGGAGGACGTAAGTAGCAATTATTCGTTTTTTTTAGATTTTTGGAAAAAAAAAATTATACAGATTGTGTTTTGTAAAAACAAATTGCGATTTTAGTGGCTGGTGGTATGTTATTGATAAACCCTTGAAGAAATGACTACATCACCACTCTCTCAAGGGGTGCTACTTTTTAAGGGAAAAGAGGCTTCCACAGGACTTTATGACTTCGGCGTATGCATATAAATGAACTAATGTAGTTACATAAGAAAATACTTGTAGCAGTGTTATGGTTCTGCATCAGGTGTTCCAGATCTTAGATTTTTGTACCTTAACAAAAAATGCTTATCAGAGTGAACAACTCATGCGAAGGCGTCATTTTTATATTTTGTATAGTTTAGCTGGATCATAATGGTTCTGCATTGGGTGTTCCAGATCTTTGATTTTTATACCTCAACAATAAATGCTTATCAGGCTAAATAACTTTCGCAAAGATGTCATTTTTATATTTTGTAAACTGCTGGACCATTATGGTTCTACATCAGGTGATCTAGATCTTCGATTTTTATACCTCAACAAAAAATGCTCATCAGGCTGAACAACTTTTGTTAAAGCGTCATTATTGTGTCCCTTATAGTTTAGTTGGGCCATTATGGTACTGCATCAGATGTTCCATTTTCCAAAATCAATTATACCCTAAACTATGCCCAGGCTTAACAGCTATGTAACAAAAAAAGTTTTATTTGAATCCGTTCAGTATTTCCGGAGATTAGCGTGTTCAAACAGACAAACAAACAGACAAACAGACACACTTTTTTTTTCAAATTCTTACTCTATTACTATGTCTCCATCGCCCCAGATATATATTTTTTAAATATATGTAATGTACAGACGCACTTTTTCTACTGTTTTACTATATGTAAGGATTATGTATAAGGATATAAGGATATAAGGATAAGGATAAAGATAGTTTAGCTGGACCTTTATGGTTCTGCATCAGGTGTTTAATTTCCCAAAATCAATTATACCCTAAGTTATGCCCAGGCTTAACAGCTAATGACAAAAAAAGTTTCATTCGAATCCGTTCAGTATTTCCGGAGATTAGCGTGTTAAAACAGACAAGCAGACACACTTTTTTTTTTCAATTCTTACTCTGTTATTATGTCTCCATCGCCCCAGATATATATATTTTAAATATATGTAATGTACAGACACACTTTTTCTACTGTTTTATTATATGTAAGGATTTCGTACCGTACATTTATTATTGACTAGCTGATGCCCGCGACTTCGTACGCGTGGACTTTATGACTCCGGCGTAAGCATATAAATATGAACTAATGTAGTTACATAAGAAAATACTTGTAGCAGTGTTATAATGTTAAAAGTTAATAAACTGGTTTTATTTTATTTTTATATTTAATATTGTAAACATGTAAGTAAACATAGTTTAAAAAAATATTTATAAACTATGTTCGGAGTCTTTCCTTCGGGAGCCAATATGAAAAGACTCGAAGCGTTACTAACCCTGGAAAAGCCACATAAAGTTATCCATGCGAGAAATAACCAGTCCTTAGATCGACACCTGTTTTAAGCGTCTGACCCGTATTAAGGCAAGTCGATATCAAAAAATAGGTCCAAACTGCCGCCTTCACCACGTGGAGGTACTCTCTGCTTGTGTTATTATATTGTGCTAAACATCTGTAACCTGATCTCTTAGATTTCCTTCCACATCAGATGAGCTTCGATTTTTTGTAAACACATGTTTGTGCAAATAATTTAAACTTGGTTCTGCATCAAGTATTCCAGATCTTTGATTTTATACCTCAACAAAAAATGCTCATCAGGCTGAACAACTTTTGCTAAAGTGTCATTTTTATATTTTGTATAGTTTAGCTGGACCATTATGGTACTGCATCAGGTGTTCCAGATCTTCGATTTTTATACCTCAACAAAGTCGCTTGATGGGGACCCGCCTAATCGCGTAAAAATGGCTGGTTCCCTAAGGATTTTCTCTAATATCCACGCGGACGAAGTCGCGGGCAGAAGCTAGTTGGGACATATTTCTTGTAAAATTGGCGTTGTAAGTGCTTAGGATTGGTGTATATCAGATTGATTATTGTTTTCGTTGTCACTACATTGAGAGTCATCCGGTTCTGGACTGCTTAAAATATGCATGCGCTCCAATGAAGATTCAATAGATCGTGGTGGAGATGAAGATAAACTTGGAGAGTTAGGTATCGGGAAGTCATTTTCACTGTTTGTATCAGACTTATCGCTAGTATCCGACGGCGCATGCTCTTTAGGTACAAGTGCTAGTATTCGACCAATACGTCCATGCTGTTGGCAAGCAAAACAAAACCCAATGGAAGCAAATTAAAAACCCATAACACAAAAAAAAAAAAACTGAAAAAAATTTTTTTTTAAAACACGTTTTTAAAACGGACTAAATTATTCCAAAAAGTCAGACTAAAAACATTAAAACGGACAAGTAAAAACAAACTAAAAAGTAAAAAATAAATTCTTCTGTAAATATTTATAACCCTAATAACCTACAGAAATTTTAAACCTAATTTTTTTTTTACCTAAAACCGTGGGGCGCGTTTTGTAAAATTTATCATCCATATCGTTTATAGCATGCGCCCCACGTATTTTGGTTTAAAATTTTTAGGTTTAAAATTTCTGTAGGTAGGTATAGGTTATTAGGGTTATAAATATTTATAGAAGAATTTATTTTTTACTTTTTAGTTTGTTTTTACTTGTCCGTTTTAATGTTTTTAGTCTGATTTTTTTGTAATAATTTAGACCGTTTTAAAAACGTGTTTTAAAAAAATATTTTTTTTCAGTAAATTATTATTTTATACTTTTTAGTTAACGAGCTAAGACTAATAAAAAAATATACCATCTCCTATCGGAGCACTCGTCAAAACGATTCAAACGAGCCCAAACTCGATGGTGTTGTATGGTTTTATTACAGAGTCCCAGTGCCCTTCTTCCGGCTCCATCATCAGACCCTGGAAACTATTTCCCAACAAAGAACTCGTCAACACGATTCAAACGAGCCCAAACTCGATGGGGTTGCATGGTTTTATTACAGAGTCCCAGTGCCCTTCTTCCTGCTCCATCATCAGACCCTGGAAACTATTTCCCAACAAAGAACTCGTAAAGACGATTCAAACGAGCCCAAACTAGATGAGGTTGCATGGTTTTGTTATAGAGTTCCACTGGCCTTCCTCCGGCTCCATCATCAGACCCTGGACACTATTTCCCAACAAAGTCTTCGTCAAGGCGATTCAAACGAGCCCAAACTCGATGGGGTTGCATAGTTTTATTATAGAGTTCCTATGGCCTTCTTCCGGCTCCATCATCAGATCCTCGGACACTATTTTCCAACAAAGTACTCTTCAAGACGATTCAAACGAGCCCAAACTCGATGGGGTAGCGTGGTTTTATTATAGAGTTCCTATGGCCTTCTTCCGGCTCCATCATCAGATCCTCGGATACTATTTCCCAACAAAGTACTCGTCAATACGATTCAAATGAGCCCAAACTCGATCGGATTGCACGGTTTCAATATTGAGTTCCTTTGGCTTGGCCTTTCAGCTTTATCATCAGACCCTGGACCTTATATCTCATTAGAGTACTTGTCAAGACGATTCTAACAAGCCTAATCACAATGGGGTTGTATGGTTGCCTCATTAAGTTCCTGTGGCCTTCTTCCAGTTCCATCATTAGATCAGCTCAATGACACCATAATATTGCATTGTATTCCAGTTCTGACCTATGTTCAAAGTTTCAAGTCTGTAGCTCATCGTGAAGTTAGTTTAAAATCGTTCGCAAACTTTGCGGACAAACAAACAAACAAACGAGAAAGCAACCTAATAAAAACGTGTTAAAATAAGAGAAAATTATAGACAAAAATATATACAGCTTACGGAATTAGATAAAAACACATAATTCACAACACATGAAAACATCGAGCAGAGTTTCATAGTTAGTAATCGCAAAAAACATTGAGTTCTTTGTTAATAAAATGGTGATGGGTTAATTGGGATCAACGCTCGACAATGCCACCCCAGATGCCGCCGCCCGCCGCCGTGCACGGCGCCGTCGTCGCTCCGTTAGTCCCGTGGTTTGAGGGTCCAATGAGAGACTTGCCGCCTTCTGATTGGTTCATTTGAATCGGATCAACATTTATCGGAGTGGATTTGTATATGTGATCAACATTTTCTTTGCTTATCCCAAACCTCGTCGGAGTAAATTGTTGATCCGACCGGAGCCACATTAGGTATGAAAACAGTACATTGGATCAACAAAAACCACCCGGATCAACATACGTTTTCGGATCAACAATGTGCTCGCGTGACAGTACGCATGATCAACATTTGACGGGTTGGTATAACTATATACATCCCGCAGTCACTGTTGCGTCCGACCGCGTTGTTGCGTCCGGCGTATATATTCTTTCACTCTGCGGTGACTGTTGCGTCCGTATCTTGAGTATATTGATTTACTGCCTAGGTAGGATTTAGGTTTTTTTTTTTTTTTTTTTTTTTTTTTTCACTTCTCCCCGGACAAAGTCCAAGACTTTTTATATCTACTTTCTCATTCATTCAAGTTCTCGCTTGCATGCCTCTCGTACTTTTATTCCTCATACTATTCTTTCTTTCTTTCATCCGCATTCTTTCTTTTAACTGGTGGGATTGCCAGCCTAACTATTCCTTTACTTATATATTTTATTTATTTATTAATATTAGGTAATTAAAGTCACACACATTATTTCTCAGATGTTGTTACAATTTTTCTTGTTCTTATTTACTAGGTGCTATTTCTATACTATATCTTCATCTTTTACTTAATTCTCTTATTACAATATTTATCGTTATATTTCCATTTGCTTATTAAGCTCGTTGGGTTTCTTTTTTATTTAACAATTCTCTAATTAATTACTAGTTTACAAGACCTTGTTTACAATATATTTCTTGATTTTTATATGCTAAAGACCAAATTTTACATACTTATATCGTACATCGTACACAACTAAAGGGCTTATTTTCCATTTTTGTATTCTTGTTTACAATTTTACTTATGAACTAATTTTACTTTAGGCTTTTATAAACTATTTCTTATCTATTACTTATATACTTCCTAATACAATTCTTGAATTATTTTACATATTTCAGTTCTTACATCTATTACACACTTTGATATATCTTAGTTTACATTCAGATCTTATTTACTAGGTAGGTGTATATATATACTAACGATATATATTTCTATCCTATTTCTTAAACTAAATTTTCTGTACAAACTATTAACATTTATCTTATATCCACTCCACAATTTTAGAATGTTTATTGAAATTGAATCTAGTTCTACTGCAAGATTAATAATTTTTATATTTACTTTAATCTATTTCTTATTTGTGTCTTGATAACTCTTTGTTGACGTATCTATTGTTTAGCTATATATGTTTCTTTACTTTCTTTTTACTAGGTAGTTTGTATATATTCATTAATATATAATACTATCCTATTTCTTAGTCTTTCTTTATCTTTTAGGGATTAGCTTTACATCTTAGTTATACTATCGGTTTTCCAATTTTATTGTCTAAATTACCTAATTGATTTATTTAATTTTATGATCTTATTATTTTACCGTTAATTGAAGTTTTTTGTCAAAATTCATATATTCCAATATATGCGTTTTAACTTTATTGGGTTCGGTTATTTTTATGCGTGCAAATTTAAATTACAAATTTAATTTGTAGCATGTGTGTGTAAGGTGGAGTGTGATAGGCTAGGTGTTATTGCCTTGACTATTCTGTGTAATAAGATGTTGTTAATCGAGCCAGGTAATCCCACTTCTTACGCACTTCGCATTCTTCGCTGTATGCATTATGGTTTGTATTCTTGTGACCCGCGTGCACACAGTTGCAGCATTCCGGGTCCGACCTAGCGAGCCAAGCTTCACAGTTGGCCCGTAGGTGCGGACCTCCACAATGGCTACATCTGTCTGCACTCTGAGTACAATATTTCCTACCGTGTCCATAAGCAAGGCAACGCGTGCATTGAATCAACGGAGATTGGTCCTCCACCCTGACCCGCTGGAGGTCAACGTGGAGTACACCAACCTCCATCATCTTGTGCCAGATACTAGGGGAAACCTGGATGATAATGTGCGATGCTTTGGGATTTTTTGTCCTTTTCTTGTATTTTATTGTCAACATTGATTTTTCATCTTCTTTAGCCCCTTCTTCGATGTACGAGTTTTGTTTAAGTATTGCTTGGAGCAACGCTTTATCATCAAGGTCGTCACTTTGTATGACATCTTTTAGAATTACTAGCGGGTCCTTGTTTTTAATACGCGTGACTTTCAACTTAGTGTCTTTTTCTTCTATTCGGCAAACAACCTGGTCCAACTCATGCCGATCGCGACAACCGATGATCACCTTCTGATTCTTTGCTTTGCGGATCTTATCGATTTTTCGACCTTCATTTGTAGCATCCACCGCACGCCTCACTCTTTCGAGGACCTCCCCGCTGGATTCTTCAGCGTCCTCGGAGGTCACTGCGACAGAGTGAAGTGCCGGTGGTGGTCGAGGTTTGGGAGCTGCTACTACAGCCGCATAAGTAGGTCGGTGGCTTGGGGTTGGGACTGTCGGTTGGTGATATGCCTGTCCATCTTTCACCACTGTTAACAGTTCCCCCAATTTCTCTATGATTGGACCCTGGTTGATCAAGTCAATCTTTCCTTCGGTAACCTTGGCCTGACTGGCAATGGAGTCGAGTGAATTCTTAAACTCCAATATTTCATCATGGGTGGTAATGATGTTTTTACCAGTCCTGCTTTGGCGCTCGTCCACGTCCTCGAGCTTTCCTTTAACATCGTCGACCTGCCTGGTGATGGAGTTTACTGATGTAGTCATGTCTGTGATGTGGGCTTTCATGAGTTCATGAGAAGCGCAGACATTTTTGTTCGTTGTGTTAACTCCATAGGTGATGTCCCCCAGGCTGGTCTCGATGCCAGTGAGCTTGAGCAACACCTTTTTTATATCTTGGCTGGTTGTTGCTGCCGATCGTGTGGCGGTGGCGGACTGTGGGGGGATCAGAGACGAGGTTATTGAATCTGTGAGCTCTTTGGTCTGTTCATCCATGTGTCTTTTTATTTCAAGTCTCTCGCTCACAATGGCAGCCTCAATAGCAGTCATCTGCACCTCCATTTGGTGTATCTTGGATTTAATTTCCGCACAGTCGTTCTCGGCAGCTGAGGGTGACGGAGCCTGAGCTTGAGGAGTTTCTTTTTCCTGCTTTAACTTATTAAAGCGGCTGTTGAGTTCATAACAGCAGATAGTTAAGCGGCCTGCCTTCAGTTCCAAGTATTCTTTTATATCTCTTCTCATTTGAGGGTATTCCTTTATTTTGACAGGGATATTCTCTGTTGCGAGCATCATCTCATAGAGGATATCACCAATACTAAAATCTGTAAACTCCTCTTGGTGGTCTTCAAGGTCTCTCATCCATTGTTTAGATTTGGGTTGTACTCCTGATCGACCCAAAAAGGTCTCAACAGCGTCTCGGTTCCCAATTTTCGGCCTAGCTGTTTTATTTGGGGACGATGGTGGGGTAACCGGTTTCTTGTTCCCTGGCCTACCGACTGGGGTGTGTACGAAAGCCATCTTTACCGGAAAGTATCAAGAGTACACGGGGGAGAAGTTCGTCCGAGTGTATAAGTGTAAATAAAAGTGTATATATTTGGTGTATATAGAGTTATATATTTGTCTAATGTGTAAGCGGCCTGCGCAGTCTTAATTGTCAAGGAATTTAACGTCTAAATACGATTTTTAATAAAATATTTTACTAAAAAGTAAAAAAGTTAAATTTTGTATGTAGAGTCACAAAAGTGGCTCTACGTCTCTACAAGTGTACACAGTCAAAGAGGGTGGCTAGATACACCCACAGGTGAAAAAAGAAATTTTTTAAAAATTGTTTCCTTAAAGTTATAATTACTTAACCTAAAAACAAGATGGCGGCCGAAAACAGAGGCTCCGACCGAGTTGCGTCTTAGGGGGCGATTGTAGGCCTTGAAGAGACCTACAACTGGATACCAAGCTCGTCCCTCTGAGACAAATAGTTTCTGAGTTAACCCAAGGGTAAAATTAGGGTAAATCGTGCCCTATTCGGGTAAAATGCCCGTAACTCAGAAACTATCGGTCTCCTAGAACTGGGACTTTGGATATTCCCATAGGGGGGCCCGAGACCTATCTGATGGTGTGGTCACCTCAAAATAAAATTTGAAGTGGCGATAGGGTAAATTTACCCTATCAGGCGGCAAGAGGTCCCTCCGGCAGCCCCTACAGAAAGATCCCCAGCCCTGTAGCCCAGATAGTTTAGGAGGTACGACCGTTCAAAGTTTTTCAAAATGGCGTCCAAGATGGCGGACGCCAACTTTGAAGGGTCGTATCTCCGCCGCTATAAGGGCTAGGAAGCCCGGGTTTGGGGCAGATGGAATGCCCCGGCGAGCTCTTGCTCGCGCGATCGCTAGGGGGGGGTGGAAAAATAAAAGTGGGAATTTGGGAATTCTGAGGATGGGAAGGGGTGGGGGGGAAAATTACAAACACCCTAGCCTAAGACAGCAACTCTCTAACTATAATATTGCGGGAGCTAGAAGAATTTCAAAAAATTTTGAAAATTTTTCAAAAAATTTTCAAATAATTCCAGAGCCTAAACTATTGGTCCTAGAGACCCGGGGTTTCTTCTGGGAGGGTTGGGGGATTGTGGGCTACCCCTTCCACGGCGTGGAATCCCGAAATTCCAATAATATGGAATTTCGGGGAAATTTGCCCGGGGCCCGAAAGATGGTCTAATTCCAACCACTACACCTGAAATCCCGGCTCTCTAAGTCCAAGGACTTGGGAGATATGGGCACTCTAAAAATTTACCCGATTAGGGTAAATAAAACCAAAATGGCCGCCAATCGGGTAAATCCTCAACTTTAGCCCTAGGCCCCTGGTGTTTGGGCTTTCCAGATGTCCGGGGAGGTGTCCTGAGCAAATATGGACCCTCCAGCCCCTTGTCAACTACCCTAAAAAAGCTAAGTCAAATTTAAACCTAAAATTTTAAATAGCTCCCGCAATACCTACCCTAAAAATACAAACAAGGTGTCAAAAAATAGTAAATACACAGAGCAACAAAACACAAAAAACAGATTTAAAATAGGTCAAAACACAGAAGTACAAATCGAGGGGGAAGTTTTCACCCCTAACTTCGAAAAATTATATCTCCGGACTTTATGAACCGATTTCAAAAATTTAAATTTTGTATATAGGGGCCTAATGAGTACTAAATATATAAAATATAGGAAAAAATAATTATAGGGAAAAATTTTGAGATATAATTGTTCGAAATTTGAAATTTAAAAATCTTAACTTCTATTGGTCCCACGACGATGTTCGAAGTATCGGGTGACTCGCCGTGCTGCGCTCCTCCTGCTGATATCCTTTTCGCCACCCGGCCGCACCGGGAAGACTGACCTCGTGGCGAGAGGTTAGGTAGGTATTTGCTAATATTTTAGCAAATACTGATGGTAAAAATCAGCAGTTTGCACCGTCGTGTAGAGGGCGCTGCTGCGCACACGCCGATAACTTCAAATCCCACGCGTCTCTACAAATGAGGACGCAGTGGGCGAAAAACTGGTCAAATTTTGCACAAGTTTCACTAAACTTTCACTTTTCGGTGAATTCTACTTCGCACTGTGATCCGATTTTCTTGCACTAAACACCACCGGATGCGCCTTGTCAGCGCGCAACTTTTGACGTATCGCACGTCCCGATACGCTCAGAAAAACCCACAACTTTGAATTTTTTACTACGGAGCGCACGTGGTTTTGCTGCGTACTGGTCAACGGTCGGAGCCAGAATGGTAGGATTTAGGTTAGGTTAGGTTAGGTTAGGTTAGGTTAGGTTAGGTTAGGTTAGGTTAGGTTTTTTTTTTTTTTTAGACTGATGGTTAGTAAGGATGGGGGGGGGGTGCTGGAATGTTAAGGCTGTGATTGGAGGTTGGAGGGGGTGGATCGAGTTGGACCGGCACCATCGGACTCATCCCTTGGTGAGGCTTGTTGCCTTCCGGTGCCGGGCAAGGGCAAGAAAAAGAGGGAGAAAGAAAGAGAATTATAGAAGGATACAAAAGAAAGAGGATAGAAGAAAGAAAGAGGAAGGAAGGGGATAGGAGGAGAAGAAAAATTTTTTTATAAATAAAATAAATAAAATAAAAATAAAACAAAAAGCGCTTTAGTCAGACTGCCGCGGGGGCGTGCCGCCCAGACTCCGCGCGCATGGGACCCGATGAAGATCCGACCGCTCCAGGGGTGGCGCTGTCGAAGAGGTGCCCCTCTCCACTCGAAGAAGGCCCCGGTGGTGAGGAGCCGACGTCCGCACCCAGCCTGCCGTTGGAGATTGGGGCCGGGGCCGGTGCTGCACATGAGGGCCGCGTAGCTGGCGGGTGCGTGCTTCGCCCGAGGAGCTGGTCACGTGGCGCAGAAAGGTTGGGCGGAGGGTCCCAGCGGCAGTCCGGTAAAGCGAACGAGTGATGTATAAAGATATGTTGTTGAGTCGATACAGAGAGGTGCGATTTGAGATGCACATAGGGGTGGTCTGGCGCGGACGGCGGCTGGAAACCGCATGGGAACGCCCGCGCCCGCCCGGGGCGTGATGTTGTTGCAACACATTGGTAGAAATAAACAATAGGGTTTTCCAAAATAAAGAGGGTTTATAATGGGGTAAACGTTGGTTGTGCGCTTGTGCGCAACGATGTGAATATGCAATATGAATATGTGCGAGCAGGTTGGTGCGTTTAAGCGCAAAAGTGTGAGTATAAAAGAGAAGGCAGAGAGGAGCAATTTTGGGCAGGTTATGCATAAAGGATAGGCAGGCGCGGGCGGCAGCTGTAAACTGCATGGGAGCGCCCGCGCCCACCCGGGGCGCGAATGTTATTACAATTCATTAGTGGAATAAAAAATTAAGGGGGGCCCGCTGACGTAGACGGGTTTTCCCATTTTAAAGTGGGTTTATAATGGGTTGGAGGTTGGTTTGTGCGCTTGAGCGCAAAAATGTGAATATGAAAGAAGTTCGGGCGCAGCCGCTCCCGAACGGGCGCGAAGCTTTGTGTTGAAACTCAAAGGGGTGGGCGTGACGCCCGAGACGAGACGAACGTTAAGTAGGTGCTAAGGTTGGTCGCGAGTTGCCGCGCCCAAACAATGTTGCGTAAATTTGATGTGGGTTACATACATAGGGGAAGGCTAGCGCGGACGACGGCCGTAAGCCGTATGGGGACGCCCACGCCTACCCGGAGCGTTGGGCAATGGGGACCAGGACCAACGGTGTTGCCGACAACAGCCTCATAGGGGAAGGCAAGCGCGGACGACGGCCGTAAGCCGCATGGGAACGCCCGCGCCCACCCGGGGCGTATGGCAGTGGGGACCAGGACCAACGGTATTGCCGAGAACAGCTTCATAGGGGAAGGCTAGCGCGGACGACGGCCGTAAGCCGCATGGGAACGCCCGCGCCCACCTGAAGCGTTGGGCAATGGGGACCAGGACCAACGGTATTGCCGAGAACAGCCTCCTAGCATGTTATGTGAAGTATTTTTTTAAAAAGTTCCATTATTAGTTGTTGTCTGTGAGTTGCGCCATGGGGTTTGGGACGCTTGGTTTGGGAGTTGTCAAGATGTTAAAGACCGATTCCAGTACCTCTGTCTAAGGTAGTCCAGGTAGTCGGACCAAGAAAAGTACTATGCCCGTAAGCCCCCCCACCACGTCAAGGTGGTCCCGTAGGGGGGGGGTTAGGTTAGGTTAGGTTAGGTTAGGTTAGGTTAGGTTAGGTTAGGTTAGGTTAGGTTAGGTTAGGTTAGGTTAGGTTAGGTTAGGTTAGGTTAGGTTTTTTTTTTTTTTTTTTTTTTTAGACTGATGGTTAGTAAGGATGGGGGTGGTGCAGGAATGTTTAGGCTGTGATTAGAAGTTGGGGGGGTGGGTCGAGTTGGACCGGCACCATCGGACTCATCCCTTGGTGAGGCTTGTTGCCTTCCGGTGCCGGGCCGGGGCAAGAAAAAGAGGGAGAAAGAAAGAGAATTATAGAAGGATACAAAAGAAAGAGGATAGAAGAAAGAAAGAGGAAGAAGGGGGATAGGAGGAGTAGAAATTAATTTTTATAAATAAAATATATAAAATAAAAATAAAACAAAAAGCGCTTTAGTCAGACTGCCGCGGGGGCGTGCCGCCCAGACTCCGCGCGCATGGGACCCGATGAGGATCCGACCGCTCCAGGGGTGGCGCTGTCGAAGAGGTGCCCCTCTCCACTCGAAGAAGGCCCCGGTGGTGAGGAGCCGACGTCCGCACCCAGCCTGCCGTTGGAGGTCGGGGCCGGGGCCGGTGCTGCAGATGATGGCCGCGTTGCTGGCGGGTACGTGCCTTGCCCGAGGAGCTGGTCGTATGGCGCGGAAAGGTTGGGCGGAGGGTCCCAGCGGCAGTCCGGTAAAACGAACGAGTGATGTATAAAGATATGTTGTTAAGTCAATACAGGGAGGTGCGATTTGATGCAGGTTATGCACATAGGGGTGGGCTGGCGCGGACGGCGGCCGGAAACCGCATGGGAACGCCCGTGCCCGCCCGGGGCGTGAATGTTGTTTCAATACATTAGTGGAAAAACAAAAGGGTTTTCCAAAATAAAGAGGGTTTATAATGGGGTACACGTTGGTTGGTGCACTTGTGCGCAACGATGTGAATATGCGAGAGAGGTTCGGGAGCGGCCGCTCCCGGGCGGGCGCAGCCGCGCCCGACCAGTCCAAGACCGCCCGGGAGCACCCGCGCCCGCCAGGGAGCGCCCGCGCCCACATGGGGCGAAGCTGAATGCGTGTTTAAATTCAAAGGGTGGGCGTAACGCCCGAGATGAGACAAACGCTCGGCAAAAGCCAAGGCTTGTCACGAGCTGGTTAGGTGATACAATGTCTGCAAGCACAGTGGCGCAAAGTAAATGTGCGAGCAGGTTGGTGCGTTAAAGCGCGAAAATGTGGATATAAAAGAGAGCCGGAAAAGACGTGCAATTAGATGCAGGTTATACGCATAGGGAAGGCTAGCGCGGACGACGGCCGTAAGCCGCATGGGGACGCCCGCGCCTACCCGGAGCGTTGGGCAATGGGGACCAGGACCAACGGTGTTGCCGAGAACAGCCTCATAGGGGAAGGCTAGCGCGGATGACGGCCGTAAGCCGCATGGGAGCACCCGCGCCTGCCCAAGGCGTTAGGTGATGGGGACCAGGGCCAACGTCAAGCAAACGAACGTTGCTCAAAAATGTATTGTTGGGTCAATATAAAGATGCAATTTTATGCGGGTTGTACACGTAGGGAAGGGTTGGCGCGGGCGACGGTCGGAAACCGCATGGGAGCACCCGCGCCCGCCCAAGGCGTTAGGTAATGGGGACCAGGACCAACGTCAAGCAAACGATTGTTGTTCAGATATTATTGTTGAGTCAATTCAAAGGTGCAATTTAATGCGGGTTGTACACATAAGGAAGGGCTGGCGGGGGCAACGGCCGGAAACCGCATGGGAGCACCCGCGCCCGCCCGAGGTGTTGGATAATGGGGACCAGGACCAACGTCAAGCAAACGAACGTTGTTCAAAAATGCTTTGCTGAGTCAAAACAAAAGTGCAATTTTATGCGGGTTGTACACGTAGGGAAGGGTTGGCGCGGGCGACGGTCGGAAACCGCATGGGAGCACCCGCGCCCGCCCGGGGCGTGAATGTTGTTTCAATACATTAGTGGAAAAACAAAAGGGTTTTCCAAAATAAAGAGGGTTTATAATGGGGTACACGTTGGTTGGTGCACTTGTGCGCAACGATGTGAATATGCGAGAGAGGTTCGGGAGCGGCCGCTCCCGGGCGGGCGCAGCCGCGCCCGACCAGTCCAAGACCGCCCGGGAGCACCCGCGCCCGCCAGGGAGCGCCCGCGCCCACATGGGGCGAAGCTGAATGCGTGTTTAAATTCAAAGGGTGGGCGTAACGCCCGAGATGAGACAAACGCTCGGCAAAAGCCAAGGCTTGTCACGAGCTGGTTAGGTGATACAATGTCTGCAAGCACAGTGGCGCAAAGTAAATGTGCGAGCAGGTTGGTGCGTTAAAGCGCGAAAATGTGGATATAAAAGAGAGCCGGAAAAGACGTGCAATTAGATGCAGGTTATACGCATAGGGAAGGCTAGCGCGGACGACGGCCGTAAGCCGCATGGGGACGCCCGCGCCTACCCGGAGCGTTGGGCAATGGGGACCAGGACCAACGGTGTTGCCGAGAACAGCCTCATAGGGGAAGGCTAGCGCGGATGACGGCCGTAAGCCGCATGGGAGCACCCGCGCCTGCCCAAGGCGTTAGGTGATGGGGACCAGGGCCAACGTCAAGCAAACGAACGTTGCTCAAAAATGTATTGTTGGGTCAATATAAAGATGCAATTTTATGCGGGTTGTACACGTAGGGAAGGGTTGGCGCGGGCGACGGTCGGAAACCGCATGGGAGCACCCGCGCCCGCCCAAGGCGTTAGGTAATGGGGACCAGGACCAACGTCAAGCAAACGATTGTTGTTCAGATATTATTGTTGAGTCAATTCAAAGGTGCAATTTAATGCGGGTTGTACACATAAGGAAGGGCTGGCGGGGGCAACGGCCGGAAACCGCATGGGAGCACCCGCGCCCGCCCGAGGTGTTGGATAATGGGGACCAGGACCAACGTCAAGCAAACGAACGTTGTTCAAAAATGCTTTGCTGAGTCAAAACAAAAGTGCAATTTTATGCGGGTTGTACACGTAGGGAAGGGTTGGCGCGGGCGACGGTCGGAAACCGCATGGGAGCACCCGCGCCCGCCCAAGGCGTTAGGTAATGGGGACCAGGACCAACGTCAAGCAAACGATTGTTGTTCAGATATATTTTGTTGAGTCAATTCAAAGGTGCAATTTAATGCGAGTTGTACACATAAGGAAGGGCTGGCGGGGGCGACGGCCGGAAACCGCATGGGAACGCCCGCATCTGCCCGGGGCATTAGGTACTGGGGACCGCAAGATTGTTTTTCCGTGTAAAATTCAAGTACGAAGGGGCGAACGGAACGCCCCAAAACGAAGCGAACGTTTGACCAAAGTTAAGGTTGGTTTCGAGAATATGAAATCTCCCGCTTGGGCGCATCAGCTCCCGGGCAGGCACGTCCGCACCCGAGCAGTCAGAGACCGCCCGGGAGCAACCGCGCCCGCACGGGGCAAAGCTGTTTTCGTGTTGAAATACAAGTTTACAGGGGCGAAAAGAACGCCTCAAACGAAACGAACGTTTGGCAAAAGCTAAGGTTGGTCACGAGTTTCATGGATGATACTCTGTTTGCAGGCACGGTGACACTAAATAAAGTTAGGTGGTAAGGACTATAACAAGTGAAATTAGAGTTATAAAGGTGACTCGTTGACAAGTATACACAGAATGTGATAAAGATAACTTAAATCTTGCTTACTAGTGTAATGGGCAAAGTGTTTTTTTTTTTTTTTTTATAATTTTTTTTTTTTTTTTTTTTTTTTTTTTTTTTTTTTTTTTTTCCTTTTTTTGGTGGATATTTAGTGGATAAATGCCCTTTTTTTTTTTTTTTTTTTTTTTTTTTTTTTTCCCTGTTTATAAATACAAAGGATTTATTAGGCTTATGATATGTATAAGCAATTGATTAATCGTACAAAATGGGTCTTATGACTAACACGACCTGTCGGGAGCCCCCGCTCCCGCGCGGGCGCGGTGGCGCCCGATGGCAGCTGCGCTCTCTCAAGCGCATTCTCCTCAGGCACCCCCGCACCCGCGCGGAAGCCCGCGTCCCCGTCAGGACAGATTACACTTATTACAAAGAAAAACAGGAGATTACTTAAGCTAAGATAAAGGCCGTGCCTGCAGAGTATGGGAAATATGCCTTAATTTATAATAAGGGTTATGCCCGCGAGATATGCCTACGCACGGACACGGGTCCAAGACACAAACAGGAAAATAGTTATTACATTATATTTTTACATTATTATATTTTTATGTACATTATGAAACACTTTGAGTAAAGTGAACTAAGGGGTACCGTGAGGTTAACTTAGGTTTAGGTTATGACTAAATATGGCCCTGCGGAAGCACCCGCACCCAAGCGGGCGCGGCCGCGCCCAAAGTGCGGCTACGTCCCCCCAGGCACAGTCGTCCCAGGCGCACCCGCGCCCGCGCGGGAGCGCGTGCTTCCGTCGGGAAAAGTGAACTACTAGCAATTAGTTATTTACATTGTGTACAAAAACCGTGAGGCACGATAAAGGACAGCTTATAGCTGTCGTGAGTTACGAAAGGGGTCGCGTTATCTAAGCGATAATGTTATTTTCAAACAGGAATATCATTATGTTATTCACAGCACGTTAGGGGCTTTAAATATAAAATATAAACATGTGGAGTATCAAAAAGAATAACATTGCACGGAATGTAAGGAGCCGTGTTCAAAGAATCGTAATACACATTAAGAAACACTTCGATTTATAAACCAAAGGGTATCGTGAGGTTAATCATGATTTAGGCTATAACTAATTTGACCCTGCGGGAGCACCCACGCCCGCGCGGGCGCGGCCGCGCCCAAAGTGCGGCTACGTCCCCCCAGGCACAGTCTTCCCGGGCGCAGCCGCGCCCGCGCGGGCGCGCGCGCCCCCGCCGGGACAAAGTACACTACTAACAAGTAGTTATTTACATTATGTACAAAACCGTGAGGCACAATAAAAAAACAGCTTCTAGCTGTGGAGTTTCAAAAGGGGTTGTGTTACCTACGCGATAATTTTATTTAACAAAAGGCATATCATTATGTTATTTACATCATAAAAGGGTACCGTGAGGTTAGCTAAGGATTAGTTTATAACTAGCATAATTGCAAGAGAGCACCCGCGCCCGCGCCGGCGCGGCCGCGCCCAATGGTTGCTACGCGCCCTTTGGGCGCACCCGCGCCCGCGCGGGAGAGTAATTATATATTGTGTACATGTGAGCTTACGCGTAAGCTAACATTTAACACCAATTTACAAAATGAACATGAGATGTCAGTGAAACCACTTAGAGAGTCATTATGTACAAAAGAGGGCACTTCAGTTTACGCAGGCTGCATTGTGGAGAGTACGTCGTCAATCAGGTTGTGCATTTTGAACATCCTTGGGTAAAATGCAGATCCAGCCTTGGAGTCGTGTGCTTGTCAATAAAATCCTTGTTTCGATGGTCGTTAAAGGAACAGGATATCGTCGTTAAATAAGGAGATTTTCTGCCAAAGTGCGGCTTCTCACATTGGTTGGTCTGATTGAGGTGGCGATGTCCGCAGCGGGGTTTAAGCCGAGTGTCGTGGGTGCATTAATAAATCAAGTGACTTACAGGTGAGGGCTGTGGTTTAACTTCGTTTCAGGAAAGAGTGCAGGTTGGAGCAGCCGTCTTGTTTCCAAGGTGAGCAGGTGCGCCCGCCCGGGCGCGGGGGCGCGTATGCCAGGAAACCGCCTGAAGATGTCACGGAGGATGCGCAGGAGCGCAATTGCTGCAGCACCGAAGCACCATCACTCGGCGCGTACCGCTCACTGGCCACGACCACTTCTGCCTGGCGCAGGATGTGTTGCCAGGTCACTCGGCACTATCACTTGCACCAACACTGTCACTTCGCGAAGATGGGGTGATGATCAATAGAAGCAGGTGAAGCACAAAGAGCACAATTGAGTACGAATTCACGTGAATTAAAGTAGTATCGCCGTTCAGGAGCACCCGCGCCCGCCCGGGAGGAGCCGCGCCCGCTCGGGCGCGCCCGAGCTCCAAGAGACACGTGTGTACGCTAGGGAGGTCCGAGCGCGACTGGTTAGGTTAGGTTAGGTTAGGTTAGGTTAGGTTAGGTTAGGTTAGGTTAGGTTAGGTTAGGTTAGGTTGGGGTGCGTGGTCGGACAACCTCCTAGTGTGCCCGACTACTGCTTTTCCCCGTCCATGTATGTGGATTGGAAAGGGCAGTAGGAGGGACGGTGCACCCTGGGCGTCACTGTAAATGGCGAACAATTCATTTTGGTCCCATTTACAGGGATGGCTAATAGTCCGACAATCCTGTTATCCTGCACGTAGTGCTGGACCAGGGGCCCGCTTCGGGGGGCCGAGGGGAGACAACCCCAATAAAAAACACAAAACCGTAGCCCTGCACGCAGTGCAGGAACGGGGGTCGCCTTCATGGGGACCGCGAGGAGAAAACCTCTATAAAAAACCAGAATAGGGGATGCGGCTCCCCACTACTCTCCTAGGAGTGAAGTCCGGGATGCCTCATCTGGAGATGGGTGGCCTTCGGGCTGCGATCCGCTCTGCGGATGTGATCCACCATTTTGTACGGTGGCGGCAGTGCCAGTTCTGTCCTGGTGCTGTCAATCTCGTTACCCCGTACGTAGTGCGGGACCGAGGGCTGCCATCTTAACGGATGGGGGCCGAGAGGAAGACAACCTCAGAAAAAATTACCTGGCGGGGACCGCTTGGTCCCCTCCCGTTTTTGTGGGAGGTGTAGGCTCCGAGTCGGCGTCCCAGACATATTCTGGGTAGCGGCGACTTGGTTCGGGCTCGACTGGCGCCCTGGAGATTCCGGGAAGCGGCAGTGCGAGCGTGGGCGGCGGGTTCGTCCGGTCGCGGTAAAACGTGATCGGCGGACGGGCACTTTTGCCAACCGTCGGCCAAACCGGTGACCTAGTCATGTCTTAGGGCCGGTGGGGCTGCCCTTAATTGGGTGTCCCCGCGAGGAGACAACCTCCATAAAAAACCCCAACCCCAAGCTTTTTGTCGAGTCCATGGCGAGGGGGTGAATGGCTAGAGGGAGTCTAGTTGCTACACGGCAACGGAGCAGGGGACCAGCCGACCCCCCTGCTTCGAGAACCTTAGGCTTACCCGGGCATGGGGTCTCTGCCCGGGTGGACTTTGTATTTCCCCCATTCTCGTGGGTTCAGTATGGATAGAAATGCTTTCAAACAAAGAATATTAGCTAATTTAAGGGACGTGAAGTCCGATGGTGGTAAGGTGAAGGAGACTGCTTTAAAGCAGTTATCGGCAGCAAAAACATCTGCTGCCAATGATGAGGAGGAGAAGGCTGCTTTTAAACAGCCTGAAGTTCGCGTTCCAGTTGTTAGAATTGAACGTTCGCCGGTCCCCGTGGCGTCGACGGCTGGAACCGATTTTTGTCGTACGGGAGGGAGTCGGAGCTCATCTTGTTCCTCCCAGATGTCCTTTGTCTCGGATGAAGTGGAGACGGTAGGAAGACGGAAACGTCAAAGACCGCGCGAGCCGAGTGTGTCAGGAGATGAGGTCTTGGATGGAGTTGAGAGGCAGTTGTTAAAGGTCAGCGCTGTAACTGATAAGCGTGGAAGAGGCCGGCCAGCAACGACTGGTGAGTACGTTGGGCTTTCCAAGGCCCAGGCCGAGCTTTCCCGACTTCGGTCAATTGAGCAGGAAATTGATCGCGAGTTGGCGCAATCAGCCGCTAAGCCTCGCGGGGCCCCTAGGTCTAGAGAGGGATCCGGTCTGGAGAATCCGAGCTTGATGGCCAACTGTGAGGTGCTTGCTCGCGGTATGGACGGTGTTGAGGTGGTTTTAGAGGTCGCTGCAAAGTCGAGCAATCTGAAGGGCACCAGTATTAAGGCCTTGAAAGATGCGGCAAACCTGATAAAAAATATGCTAGGCGAGATGTACAACCGTAACACCTCGGATTGTACCAAGCAGATAGACGAGCGTTTTGCGAAGACCTTAGCTGATTTAAAACAAGCAAAAGAAGAAAACGCTCGTATCTCGGTTGAGAATCAGCGGCTGAGAGAGGAGATGGCGGCGATCCGGCGCGAGCTAAAACTGGTTCGCGAACAGTTTAAGGGGGCGTCAAACATGGCCCCCATCCCGGACATAAGTGGTCGTCGTCAAAACACCGTTGGCGATATGACGGTGGAGGAGCTCCAACGGTTGATTGCTGAGCAAGCCGGTACCATGGTTAGCGCCCGTATTGAGGGTCTCAGTCGCCGGCTTCCACCGGAGGAGAATATAAGGCCGCCCTTAGCAGCAGACAGAAGGAAACCAGCGGCTAGTCCTGTGCCGCTAATTGTGCCTCAGTCGGCACCTCTACCGGAAGCTCCTACCCCGGTCAAGGGGAAGGGAGCAAAAAAGGAGAAGAAAAAGGCGAAAAAGGCTAAAGAGTCTAAAACAGAAGTGGCACCTCGACAGGAGACGACGCAGGAGACGCAGTCTGCGCTGCCCTCTCAAGGTTCAGCTGAGGAAGGCTGGCAAGAGGTCACACAAAGTAAAAAGAAGTCAAAGGTTCCAGTGTCAGCTAAAGATAAGGGGCCTAACGAGAAGGAAAGTACTTCCAAAAAGAAAAAAGTGCGGCTTCGTCTGCCCAAGTCGGCTGCGGTAGTGGTTAAACTGCGGCCTGAGGCTACGGAGAAAGGTGTAAGCTATGCCGATATTCTTGCTGGGGCTAAGGGGAAACTCGATCACAGCATAGTTGCAGGTGGCCTTAAATGTAAAGTGGCGGCTACTGGTGCTCGTCTCCTGGAGGTGCCAGGTGACAATAACAGCGAAAGGGCTGAAAAGCTGCTCAGCAGGTTGCAGGAGATTCTTGACCCAAATTTGGTTGAGGTGACGCGACCGATGAAGACCACCGCGTTCCGTGTTTCGGGTTTGGATGATTCGGTCGAGGCTGTCGATATTCAGGCGGCTGTAGCTGAGCAAGGTGGTTGCAACAAAGACAGCGTTATAGTCGGGGAAGTGCGAAAAAACAGACTTGGTCTAGGGTCTGCACTAGTGAGGTGCCCGGTGGCTGCAGCTATTAAGCTCTCTGAGGGCGGAAAGAAGAGGTTGTTAGTCGGATGGGTTTCGGCGGGGATAGAAATACTGCCACAAAGAAAGATGCGCTGTTTTAAGTGCCTTGAGGCAGGGCATGTAAAATCTAGGTGTACAGGCGCTGATCGCAGTGAACTCTGTTTTAGATGTGGCAATCCTGGCCATAAGGCCAAAGATTGTGATAAGGCGTTGCGCTGCGTGGTGTGCGCTGCGCATAACATTAAAGCAGACCACATGCTGGGGGGAATATCCTGCAATCCTCCTAAGCAGAAGAAGTCAATAAAGCCAACTATCCAGCAGGCGTCTACCCAGCAGGGTGGCGAAGAGGGTATGGAGATCGTCGAGACTGTTGGCGGGCAGGCAGCGGGCTCTGAGCGGGCAGATGGCTCGGAGGAGTCGCAGCTAAGGGGACCGGGCTACGGAAGCGGGGAACTTCCGTAGCCCATTCCAGGGTCCCCGTGGTGGAATGGCGCGCTTTGTGTTCCGGCGCGCCTCACCGATTGGGGGAGCTTTTGAGCTCCCAATAATTGCGGATTGGTCCGTAGGGACAACCGGCGTCGGGTTGCGGAAGGAATACCACAATATTCCCGGGGCCCGTCGCACTAACGGCTGAGGAACACCCAGGGGGTTTTAGTGGAGTCACCACATAACCACCCCCGCGTTCCCCGCGCGGGGGGGTATGCGAAGGCATTTCCCCCTGGCCAAAAAAAAAAAAAAAAAAAAAAAAAAAAAAAAAAAAAAAAAAAAAAAAAAAAAAAAAGGTTAGGTTAGGTTAGGTTGGGGTGCGTGGTCGGACAACCTCCTAGTGTGCCCGACTACTGCTTTTCCCCGTCCATGTATGTGGATTGGAAAGGGCAGTAGGAGGGACGGTGCACCCTGGGCGTCACTGTAAATGGCGAACAATTCATTTTGGTCCCATTTACAGGGATGGCTAATAGTCCGACAATCCTGTTATCCTGCACGTAGTGCTGGACCAGGGGCCCGCTTCGGGGGGCCGAGGGGAGACAACCCCAATAAAAAACACAAAACCGTAGCCCTGCACGCAGTGCAGGAACGGGGGTCGCCTTCATGGGGACCGCGAGGAGAAAACCTCTATAAAAAACCAGAATAGGGGATGCGGCTCCCCACTACTCTCCTAGGAGAGAAGTCCGGGATGCCTCATCTGGAGATGGGTGGCCTTCGGGCTGCGATCCGCTCTGCGGATGTGATCCACCATTTTGTACGGTGGCGGCAGTGCCAGTTCTGTCCTGGTGCTGTCAATCTCGTTACCCCGTACGTAGTGCGGGACCGAGGGCTGCCATCTTAACGGATGGGGGCCGAGAGGAAGACAACCTCAGAAAAAATTACCTGGCGGGGACCGCTTGGTCCCCTCCCGTTTTTGTGGGAGGTGTAGGCTCCGAGTCGGCGTCCCAGACATATTCTGGGTAGCGGCGACTTGGTTCGGGCTCGACTGGCGCCCTGGAGATTCCGGGAAGCGGCAGTGCGAGCGTGGGCGGCGGGTTCGTCCGGTCGCGGTAAAACGTGATCGGCGGACGGGCACTTTTGCCAACCGTCGGCCAAACCGGTGACCTAGTCATGTCTTAGGGCCGGTGGGGCTGCCCTTAATTGGGTGTCCCCGCGAGGAGACAACCTCCATAAAAAACCCCAACCCCAAGCTTTTTGTCGAGTCCATGGCGAGGGGGTGAATGGCTAGAGGGAGTCTAGTTGCTACACGGCAACGGAGCAGGGGACCAGCCGACCCCCCTGCTTCGAGAACCTTAGGCTTACCCGGGCATGGGGTCTCTGCCCGGGTGGACTTTGTATTTCCCCCATTCTCGTGGGTTCAGTATGGATAGAAATGCTTTCAAACAAAGAATATTAGCTAATTTAAGGGACGTGAAGTCCGATGGTGGTAAGGTGAAGGAGACTGCTTTAAAGCAGTCATCGGCAGCAAAAACATCTGCTGCCAATGATGAGGAGGAGAAGGCTGCTTTTAAACAGCCTGAAGTTCGCGTTCCAGTTGTTAGAATTGAACGTTCGCCGGTCCCCGTGGCGTCGACGGCTGGAACCGATTTTTGTCGTACGGGAGGGAGTCGGAGCTCATCTTGTTCCTCCCAGATGTCCTTTGTCTCGGATGAAGTGGAGACGGTAGGAAGACGGAAACGTCAAAGACCGCGCGAGCCGAGTGTGTCAGGAGATGAGGTCTTGGATGGAGTTGAGAGGCAGTTGTTAAAGGTCAGCGCTGTAACTGATAAGCGTGGAAGAGGCCGGCCAGCAACGACTGGTGAGTACGTTGGGCTTTCCAAGGCCCAGGCCGAGCTTTCCCGACTTCGGTCAATTGAGCAGGAAATTGATCGCGAGTTGGCGCAATCAGCCGCTAAGCCTCGCCGGGCCCCTAGGTCTAGAGAGGGATCCGGTCTGGAGAATCCGAGCTTGATGGCCAACTGTGAGGTGCTTGCTCGCGGTATGGACGGTGTTGAGGTGGTTTTAGAGGTCGCTGCAAAGTCGAGCAATCTGAAGGGCACCAGTATTAAGGCCTTGAAAGATGCGGCAAACCTGATAAAAAATATGCTAGGCGAGATGTACAACCGTAACACCTCGGATTGTACCAAGCAGATAGACGAGCGTTTTGCGAAGACCTTAGCTGATTTAAAACAAGCAAAAGAAGAAAACGCTCGTATCTCGGTTGAGAATCAGCGGCTGAGAGAGGAGATGGCGGCGATCCGGCGCGAGCTAAAACTGGTTCGCGAACAGTTTAAGGGGGCGTCAAACATGGCCCCCATCCCGGACATAAGTGGTCGTCGTCAAAACACCGTTGGCGATATGACGGTGGAGGAGCTCCAACGGTTGATTGCTGAGCAAGCCGGTACCATGGTTAGCGCCCGTATTGAGGGTCTCAGTCGCCGGCTTCCACCGGAGGAGAATATAAGGCCGCCCTTAGCAGCAGACAGAAGGAAACCAGCGGCTAGTCCTGTGCCGCTAATTGTGCCTCAGTCGGCACCTCTACCGGAAGCTCCTACCCCGGTCAAGGGGAAGGGAGCAAAAAAGGAGAAGAAAAAGGCGAAAAAGGCTAAAGAGTCTAAAACAGAAGTGGCACCTCGACAGGAGACGACGCAGGAGACGCAGTCTGCGCTGCCCTCTCAAGGTTCAGCTGAGGAAGGCTGGCAAGAGGTCACACAAAGTAAAAAGAAGTCAAAGGTTCCAGTGTCAGCTAAAGATAAGGGGCCTAACGAGAAGGAAAGTACTTCCAAAAAGAAAAAAGTGCGGCTTCGTCTGCCCAAGTCGGCTGCGGTAGTGGTTAAACTGCGGCCTGAGGCTACGGAGAAAGGTGTAAGCTATGCCGATATTCTTGCTGGGGCTAAGGGGAAACTCGATCACAGCATAGTTGCAGGTGGCCTTAAATGTAAAGTGGCGGCTACTGGTGCTCGTCTCCTGGAGGTGCCAGGTGACAATAACAGCGAAAGGGCTGAAAAGCTGCTTAGCAGGTTGCAGGAGATTCTTGACCCAAATTTGGTTGAGGTGACGCGACCGATGAAGACCACCGCGTTCCGTGTTTCGGGTTTGGATGATTCGGTCGAGGCTGTCGATATTCAGGCGGCTGTAGCTGAGCAAGGTGGTTGCAACAAAGACAGCGTTATAGTCGGGGAAGTGCGAAAAAACAGACTTGGTCTAGGGTCTGCACTAGTGAGGTGCCCGGTGGCTGCAGCTATTAAGCTCTCTGAGGGCGGAAAGAAGAGGTTGTTAGTCGGATGGGTTTCGGCGGGGATAGAAATACTGCCACAAAGAAAGATGCGCTGTTTTAAGTGCCTTGAGGCAGGGCATGTAAAATCTAGGTGTACAGGCGCTGATCGCAGTGAACTCTGTTTTAGATGTGGCAATCCTGGCCATAAGGCCAAAGATTGTGATAAGGCGTTGCGCTGCGTGGTGTGCGCTGCGCATAACATTAAAGCAGACCACATGCTGGGGGGAATATCCTGCAATCCTCCTAAGCAGAAGAAGTCAATAAAGCCAACTATCCAGCAGGCGTCTACCCAGCAGGGTGGCGAAGAGGGTATGGAGATCGTCGAGACTGTTGGCGGGCAGGCAGCGGGCTCTGAGCGGGCAGATGGCTCGGAGGAGTCGCAGCTAAGGGGACCGGGCTACGGAAGCGGGGAACTTCCGTAGCCCATTCCAGGGTCCCCGTGGTGGAATGGCGCGCTTTGTGTTCCGGCGCGCCTCACCGATTGGGGGAGCTTTTGAGCTCCCAATAATTGCGGATTGGTCCGTAGGGACAACCGGCGTCGGGTTGCGGAAGGAATACCACAATATTCCCGGGGCCCGTCGCACTAACGGCTGAGGAACACCCAGGGGGTTTTAGTGGAGTCACCACATAACCACCCCCGCGTTCCCCGCGCGGGGGGGTATGCGAAGGCATTTCCCCCTGGCCAAAAAAAAAAAAAAAAAAAAAAAAAAAAAGGTTAGGTTAGGTTAGGTTAGGTTAGGTTAGGTTAGGTTAGGTTAGGTTAGGTTTTTTTTTTTTTTAGACTGATGGTTAGGAAGGATGGGGGGGTGCAGGAATGTTTAGGCTGTGATTGGAGGTTGGAGGGGGTGGATCGAGTTGGACCGGCACCATCGGACTCATCCCTTGGTGAGGCTTGTTGCCTTCCGGTGCTGGGCCGGGGCAAGAAAAAGAGGGAGAAAGAAAGAGAATTATAGAAGGATACAAAAGTAGGAGGATAGAAGAAAGAAAGAGGAAGAAGGGGGATAGGAGGAGAAGAAATATTTTTTTATAAATAAAATAAAAATAAAACAAAAAGCGCTTTAGTCAGACTGCCGCGGGGGCGCGCCGCCCAGACTCCGCGCGCATGGGACCCAATGAGGATTTGACCGCTCCAGGGGTGGCGCTGCCGAAGAGATGCCCCTCTCCACTCGAAGAAGGCCCCGGTGGTGAGGAGCCGACGTCCGCACCCAGCCTGCCGTTGGAGATCGGGGCCGGGGCCGGTGCTGCAGATGAGGGCCGCGTAGCTGGCGGGTGCGTGCTTCGCCCGAGGAGCTGGTCACGTGGCGCAGAAAGGTTGGGCGGAGGGTCCCAGCGGCAGTCCAGTAAAGCGAACGAGTGATGTATAAAGATATGTTGTTGAGTCAATACAGAGAGGTGCGATTTGAGATGCACATAGGGGTGGGCTGGCGCGGACGGCGGCTGGAAACCGCATGGGAACGCCCGCGCCCACCCGGGGCGTGATGTTGTTGCAACACATTGGTAGAAAAAACAAAAGGGTTTTCCAAAATAAAGAAGGTTTATAATGGGGTAAACGTTGGTTGTGCGCTTGTGCGCAACGATGTAAATATGCGATAGAGGTTTGGGAGCGGCCACTCCCGGGCAGGCGCGGCCGCGCCCGACCAGTTCGAGACCGCTCGGGAGCACCCGCGCCCGCCCGGGAGCGCCCGCGCCCGCATGGGGCGAAGTTTAAGTGTTGGAATTCAAAGGGGTGGGTTTCGCTCGAGATGAGACATACGCTTGGCAGAAGCCAAGGTTGGTCACGAGTTGGTTAGGTGATACAATGTCTGCTAGCACGATGGCGCAAAGTAAATGTGCGAGCAGGTTGGTGCGTTTAAGCGCGAAAGTGTGAGTATAAAAGAGACGGCAGAGTGGAGCAATTTTAGGCAGGTTATGCATAAAGGATAGGCAGGCGCGGGCGGCAGCTGTAAACTGCATGGGAGCGCCCGCGCCCACCCGGGGCGCGAATGTTATAACAATTCATTAGTGGAAAAAAAAAAAAAAAATTAAAGGGGGCCCTATGACGTAGACGGGTTTTCCCATTTTAAAGTGGGTTTATAATGGGGTGGGGGTTGGTTTGTGCGCTTGAGTGCAAAAATGTGAATATGAAAGAGGTTCGGGCGCAGCCGCTACCGAACGGGCGCGAAGCTTTGTATTGAAACTCAAAGGGGTGGGCGTAACGCCCGAGACTAGACGAACGTTAAGTAGGTGCTAAGGTTGGTCGCGAGTTGCCGCGCCCAAACAATGTTGCGTAAATTTGATGTGAGTTACATACATAGGGGAAGGCTAGCGCGGACGACGGCCGTAAGCCGCATGGGGACGCCCGCGCCTGCCCGGAGCGTTGGGCAATGGGGACCAGGACCAACGGTATAACGGTATTGCCGAGAACAGCCTCATAGGGGAAGGCGAGCGCGGACGACGGCCGTAAGCCGCATGGGAACGCCCGCGCCCACCCGGGGCGTATGGCAATGGGGACCAGGACCAACGGCATTGCCGAGAACAGCTTCATAGGGGAAGGCTAGCGCGGACGACGGCCGTAAGCCGCATGGGAACGCCCGCGCCCACCTAAAGCGTTGGGCAATAGGGACCAGGACCAACGGTATTGCCGAGAACAGCCTCCTAGCATGTTATGTGAAGTATTTTAAAATAGTACCATTATTGGTTGTTGTCTGTGAGTTACGCCATGGGGTTTGGGACGCTTGGTTTGGGAGTTGTCAAGATGTTAACGACCGATTCCAGTACCTCTGTCTAAGGGAGTCCAGGTAGTCGGACCAAGAAAAGTACTATGCCCGTAAGCCCCCCCACCACGTCAAGGTGGTCCCGTAGGGGGGGGTTAGGTTAGGTTAGGTTAGGTTAGGTTAGGTTAGGTTAGGTTAGGTTAGGTTAGGTTAGGTTAGGTTAGGTTAGGTTAGGTTAGGTTAGGTTAGGTTAGGTTAGGTTAGGTTTTTTTTTTTTTTTTTTTTTTTTTTTTATATAATAAAAGTCAGCCTGCAGACTCGTGTCTGCACTTTTTTCATTTTGTTATTAATGTTGTTAAATACTTAAAATTACATATTTACACTGAAACAGTGCGCTCCGCGTCTTAATTACTATAAACAGATTATAATTTTGAATATTTGAGTGATTGAATATAATATAAAGAGTAGTTTTCACAGTTTTAGAGGGTTCCTTATGCTAGTGTTAGTTGCTATATTAAAGTTTTTTTTTTTTTTTTTTTTTTTTTTTTTTTTTTTATTTATATATATACATATATTTTTTTTTATTTTTTTTTATTTATAATTTGTTGTTATTTTTTTTTTTTTGTTGTTGTTGTTGTTTTTTTTTTTTTTTTTTTTTTTTTTTTTATTGTCACTTATTGTCTATTACATGTTTTTATACTAGGCCTTAGTTTTATAAAAATATAAGTTATGTTAAAGAGTTTTGTTAAATTATGTTATTCTTACAATTTAGACTTCCCAACGTTAGCGGCGAGTCGCATCGACGATGTCTTCATTTTGTTATTTTGCTCTCTGGCAAGCGCGTCGGGGCTGGCCCCAGTTTGCGCGAGACCTGGAGAATTTGTTCCCGGATCGGGATGTCGCCGTGCCTAATGGCCATTTTGAGATTGTAGTCGATGATTTTTGTCGTCGTCGCATTCTCCGCACGCAGTATCAGACGAGCGGTTGCGTCGTCGTTAATGCTGTCGGTGAAATAAATGCAGCTCTTTGTGTGTCTAGAGATTGAGACGACGGCATGCGGGACGCTTTGGAGGAGGTTGGATGGCTTGGTGGTTGTACGCACAATTACCACTGTCTCATAATTTAATCCCTGCGCTTCGTGGATGGTTAGGGTTTGGGATTCTGGTTCACTTCCATAGCCTTGGCTGATGAGCAGTGCTTTCTCAGCTTGGGTGTGAACGAGATAAAGGGTGCCGTTCGACTTTGGAATCTCCGAGCCCGTATACCTTTTTAGCGCTAGGGATTTGATGAGAGTCTTGGCCGAGTATATGCCACTGTAGATCTCGTTGAGGGCATATGCTACGTCCATTGGGTTCCTGTGCGTACAAAGGAGTTGTTGTGTTATGTTGATGGCGGGGTTTGGTCTGTTGAATGTCAGCGGGAACAGGTTGTTCCTGTCAATGTAGGGGAGTTGGTTATTGTCCCCTATGAGAAGGGCTTCACTGGCTCGGGCTACTTGAATTGCCAGCACTATGGATCCAAAATGGTTCATTAAGGCTTCGTCCACCATAAGGCGTGTACACGATTCTCCTTCATGCATACCATTGACCAGTAAGGATGCCATAGTGCGCACTCGGTTTCTGGCTCTGATGCCAAATTTAGGCTCCAGCTTTTCCCTTAGGTCTTTTGCTGCCCCTGTAGTGGTGGTGACTACCAAATCCTTTTCCACGTCAATTTGGGATATTACCCAAGTCGTTTTTCCGCACCCAGGGACTCCGTTGATCCAGGAGATCGTTGGTTTTGCCCAGTGATCCGGGCGTCCGCCTTGGAACAGGTCACCCGCTATGGATTCCGCCATCTCGAGTATCCTGTCGTCCAGCATCACCCTGGTACACTTGGCTACAACCACGATCGGATCTTCGGGTGGTGTTATAAAGATGGGAGCTCCTTCACTTCTAGTTCTATCTTTTTCACTAACCACAAAACCACACGTGCCGCTGTAAGCTGCCATGTACGACCCCGACATGCTGCCCGCTAGGACTTTGGCATTGGCGTTGTCGTAGACCGCAGCCTCAGCTTCGCTTAACAGAACCTGTAGCAACCCAATTGTTTTCCGACGGTGCGCCTGGATAATTTTTTCACAGGTGTCCGTATTAACTTTGCGGTTTGCCTTGGTTATTGCTACAAATTCTATGAATGCGTTTATCATGTGATCTTGTGGTCCGTGAGCCTGGATGAACTTAGGAGTCTCTACCTGTCCCTTGTCTGCTCGTGTACGGGGGGAAATAGGGGGTTCCGATTTTTGACGCGGGGTGTGTTTTAGGAAGTCTTCCACCGCCATCTCCGCTGACATTGTTCTTTTGAGATTTTGGAGCTTGGATGATATTTTATTCGGAATCGCCTGGAAGGCTTTGCCCAGGGTTAATAACATCGACGAGAAGTTGTTACGTTTGCCGGTGTTTTTAGAGCTCTGAGCCTCTTTTGTTTCCGCCTGTACCCTTTGTTGGAGACGTTCTGACCCACTAACATTCGGGTTTACGACGGGATGGTCCCAGTGATCTGTGGGGGCTCGTGATACGTCATGGTCGGGGGGTTTGGTCAAAAGGTAACTTAGGCTTTGGCCCCTGTCCTCGTACACCACAAGTTCGTGATATTTCGAGGCCAGGAGGACTCCCTTGTAGTCCTTTGTTTCCCCTGAGATGTATTCCACGGTCATGGCGTCCACGCTGATCTTTCGGGGAGAGGTTTCAGGTGAGGCTCGGTTTCCTATACTCGTTAGCACCGCGCACATTTGCTCGAACTCGGTGATGTCATAACCCGCGCTGAACAGTGCGATGACTTTATTGTCTTTTCGCACTAGTCTGCACGTGTTATTTTCTACTTTTACCGTTGGCAGTTGGTCGAACACTTTGCGCCGCATGGTGATCTTGCGTGTGCTACCGTTTATAAGAGCGCCGAGACCAGGAGAGATGGTAACCCTATTTTTTGCCAGGGCGCAGCAGTAGGCTATTCCAAGACACTCTGTGTTGTTGTCCATGAATAGCGCTACCCCCCTCAGCCTTATTCCAGGTCGACCCGGATGGGCCAGAGTTAGGATGTCCAGTTCCTTGTCCTCCTTTTTCAAGAGCAAAGGTTTATTTGGTTTTTGGGTAAGGTTTGTGTTTGTCTGTTGTGTTGTTGCGGTATTTTGTGTGTTAGTTTGAGGTGTTGTTGGTGTTGAATTGCTCAAGGTGCTGTTGCGGCGTGAAGCTATTTCGGCAACATATTCCATGAAGTCCAGTAGTTGGTGTCTGGATTTCTTGCATTCCAATACTGTGTGTAGAGTGGCTAGCGTAAGTGGTGTGTCCAGTGATTGTGTGAGGTTGTGGCGTTTGTTTTGGAAGCGGGGACATTCGAGCAGTAAGTGCCATACCGATTCGCTTTTGGAGTCGTCACACTCGCAGCCTGGGCTGGACCTGAGGTTAAACCTGTGAAGGTACTCCCCGAAACCGCCATGGCCTGTCAAGATTTGGATCTGAAAGTGGTTCGGTTTTGCCTCTCTCGTTATCCGATATGCCTTGTCCACATCCGGGAGAAACACTTTAGTGACCGACCCAGTTTCAGAGCTGTCATAGCGATCCTGCCATTTCTGAACAGTTTCACTACGGATTGTCTTCCTGATGTAGGAGAGTGGAACCTCTGCGTAGTCGGGGTGTGGTGTTATTTTTGAGGCTGCTGTTTTTGCCAGCTCGTCTGCTCTCTCATTTCCTGGTGTCCCTACGTGAGCTCTCAACCAGAACAGCCGCACCCGTCTGCCCTCTTTTTCAATCTGAGCTATATCCTCCTTTATGGTTTTGGCTAAGGGATGCAGTAGTTTGTGGTTATTAAGGAGTTCGAGCGAAGATCTTGAGTCGCTTAAGATGTTAACCACAGTTTTACCACTTTCCCTTGCCTTCCTGACCGCTCTGTGAAGTGCATATAACTCTGATTGGAAGACTGTACAGGTTTGGTCAAGGCTGAACTCCTCGTTCGAGGTTTCTTTTCCATCCTCCCACCATGTTAGGGCAGCTCCGACTTTTCCCTCCATTTTACTGCCATCGGTATAGACTTGTGGTCCTATAATTTGGAGGGTTGTTTGTGTGTCGCTGTCCATGTTCTCCAGGAGCTCGTACTCAGTTGTTATTTGAGTTGCTGGGTGAGGGAAATCTGCAAACTTCACCTTTTGCTCGAGCTGTTTCCCTGGTGGTAGAAAGGTGGTAGAGATACCTTTTTTGGCCTCGTACATTGCTGCGTTTTCCTGGATACGTAGGTCCAGTGGGAGTATCCCTGACAGAGCCAGCACCGACGTAAGTGATGCCGTCCTGTAGGCTTTGCAGATCTTTTGGGCAAAGCTTCTTTGGATCGCTTCCAGTGGTTTTAAGTTGGTTTGTAATTTTGTAGCTTCTGACCAGGCGCATGAGCCATAGGTGATAATGGGTTCAATCACCGCAACGTAGATGGTCCTTATAATTTCCCCGTTTAGTCCCCAAGTAACCTTAGCTGCACACGCTAGCTGTTTGTATATGTTGGAGGCTTTTTTGCATACTGCCTTCACGTGTGAGTTAAAGTTAAGGTTCTTGTCTATAATAAGTCCTAGGAGTTTAATTTCGTCTACAATGGCCAGTGTTGTCCCAGACATTTGTATTAGAGGGGGGTCGAATTTGAGTTTTTTCGTAATAAGCATCGCGTTGGTTTTATGGGCTGCGAAATTCAACTTGTTTTGTTCCCCCCATTCTGTGACCTTGCTAAGCACATTGTTGGCGTTTTCTTCCATTTCGACTATGGACTTCCCGGAGAAGACTAGGACTCCGTCGTCAGCGAAAGCCTGGTAGTAGACGTCCTCACTTGACAGTATTTGTAACAGGGGATCCAATATGAGGTTCCAGAAAGTCGGTCCACCGATTGAGCCTTGGACACATCCTTTGGTGGTGGCCCTCTCGCTTGTAGCCCCTGCATAGTTTACCGTTATTTTCCTTCCCGTGAGGTATGAGTCCACCAGCTTATAGAGGTTTTGTGGGCACTTCCTGGTCAGAAGTTGACGCTTTAGAGCCGGCCACCATGCGTTGTCGAAGGCGCCCTCTATATCCAGTGAGATTATAATGACCGATTTTTGAGCTTCAAGCTCTTTTCGGATGTGTCTCGTCAGGTCATAGAGGGCGTCCTCTGTCCCGCGCTGTGGCATGAAGCCGTACTGTTTGGGGTTGAGAGTTGGTAGAAGGTGCCACTGCAGCCTGCCCACCAGAAGTTTTTCGAGAATCTTGCCCAAGATCGATAAAAGGCCTATCGGTCTGTAAGATTTCGGGTGGGTGTAGTCGTCCTTCCCTGGTTTTCGGAGTATGACTACGTGGGCCGTTTTCCATTGGGTTGGGAAATATGACATGACTAGGCATTGGTTCGCAATTGCCATGAATATTTCTTTCTCCCTACAGATGGCTCTGGCGCAGATGTCGGCGGTAAACCCATCTGACCCTGGGGCTTTCTTCGGGTTTTGTGCTTTAAGCACGGCCTCGACTTCCGCCTCGGTGAAAGATGGGTCATCCGCCGATGTTTCCCTCACTTGGTCTTCTGTTCTGCTCTCCACAAGTTGTCTGAGTTGTGTGTGGTACGGTTTGTCCGTCGTTACAGAGTCCTCAGGGTAGAATGTTTCAGCTAGTAGGTCTGCCGATTCTCTCTGGCTGAGTGTTTTGCCGTTTGAGTCACGCAGGAGCACGTCCTCTTGTCTCCCGGCTGTGTTCCTGATGACTCTGTAAATTCCATCCCACATACTCTCCTTTTCCTGTGTAGTGCAGAAGTTTTTCCAACTCTCTGTTTGCGCCTCTGAGGATTTCTTAAGATATTCCTCTTTGGCCTCTAAGTATTCCCGTAGTACGACTTCTTTCCGGATAGGGGCAGCATTTTTAATCCGGCGCTTCTTACGAAGCACGTCCATTTGAAGGGTGTTGAGTTCCTGGGTCCACCACGGAGGGGTTGAGCTCCCCTTCCTGTTGCCTATTTTGGGGATCGCATGCTCGCACGCTTCCTCGATGGAGTCGATGTAGGCTTGTATGTTGGATTCCAGTTCCTTGTGGCTCTTTGCCGACCTTATAGTGTCAGCTGTTAAGCTCCTCCTTGCTAGTGATTCGTGTAGTACCGTGTCGAAATCGCACCAATTTGCCTTTTTACAGTTGTATCTCTTGGTAGAGGTGCGAGGAATGGGTTGTAGTGTTCCTCCTATTTCCAAGGTGAATGTGATGGCGTTGTGGTCTGCTGTTGTGAGATTTCTGTCTACATACCAGTTGTTTATTTTCCCTAGCAAGGGTGTCGAGCTAGCTGTGACATCGACGAAGCTGCTGTTAAGCTTGCCTCCTCGGTACACCTCGAAGGTCGGCGTGTTGCCGGTGTTTAGGATGTGGTAATCCATTTCATTCAGGAAGGATGAGTAATCTTGGCCTCGCTGGTTTTCGGACGGGCTGCCCCACCAGTGGCTCCAAGCGTTTATGTCTCCACCGATAAGGATATTGGCCGTGTGGGTAGAGAGCTTTTCGCACACTGCTTTCGTTCGCTCTATATAGGGTGATATTTGGTCAGTTCCCTCGTAGTACACGGACACAATTCCTAGTTTAAGCGGGCCGGCTTCCACTAGTACTGCTGCCTCGGTTTCAGTGACGAGCTGCGGATCATGGGTAATTCTCAGCCTGTCTCCGAAAACGATTACAGCAGCCTTAACGGGTTTCAGGCGGTTGAGGGTGCACTGGATGATTCTAGTGCCGGGGACTTGTTTGACTAAGCCAGAGGCTCCCACGTAGGGTTCTTGGACAATAGCCACCGCTGTCCCAAAGTCCTCAGCCGCTTTCAACAGCTCAGCCGTTGCTTGTTTAGATCTTTGCAGATTGGCTTGGATAAAGTGCAGCCTAGTGCGTCCGTTACTATTTGGAGTGACGTTCCCTGTTACAACTTTAGCAGTATGCGATCCTGGACCGCGCTATGTTGTCCCAGACTCGACGTTCAGGACATATGTCGCTGAATGCTATGTGGGGCGTAGTGTCAGAAGTGTCTCCCCTACCCTTACTGCAGTTTTTGCATTTCGGTGGTAACTCGTCTTTTCTGGCTGGGCAATCTTGCCAGGAGTGAGGTTCGCCGCAGTAGTTGCAGCTTTGTTCCTTCTCCTTACAGAGAGCCTTAGTGTGTCCAAAGCCAAGACATTTCGCGCATTGGACTAGGGGTGATTGGTCCTCTACGGTCGATTTACCCAGACCTATGTGGACCTCCCCTACTTCCGTGAGGCGCTTCCAGAGTAAGGGTGACACTTCCAGCACTGGATGACACTGTAGGTTGTTACGTGCCCTTTTGCGGTAGCGCACTATTAGTATTTTATTTTCCTCTGCTATACCCTCAAACAATTTCTTGTTTTGGGCCTGCAGGTTATCCAGGAGCTCCTTGTCACTGTGGTAGGCCATGACGTTGTTGATCCTTATCAGTGGGTTGTTGGTCTTCCCACTCTCTACTTTGAGTGTTTGTGATTTTATTAATTGGTCTTTGACCCGTTTGGCACTCTCCTCATTTCCAAAGCTAAGCACCACCTTCCGATTCTTTGCCTTTCGGACTCTGTCCACTTGTATGTCCGCTCCCTTGAAGTCCAACGTTGATCTTATTGTTTCGATGACCTTCTCACCAGTGTTAGTGGGGTCGGTCGACGTCACAATAATAGTATGGTTTGGCTTCTTGGGGGGTATAGGACGAGCCGCTACGGCCGCATATGTGTTGCCAGTTGGTTTGGTGGTAGGGGGCGCGAGTGCATGTTTATTTTGTTTTAAGGCGGAGTTTATCCACACGAGTGTACTGTTGAGTGCCTTGGATTGGTTGGCCACCTCTGCCACATCTGCTCTAAGGGGATTTATCATCTCCTCCAGATGTGTCGCCGTTTCGGAGATTGCCATTTCCGCTCCTATTCCCATTGGTCCAGTTGGTATCGGACCACTCGTGTAGGCGACATCCTTTACTTCCTCTAGTTCTTTGAGGATGTCTTTTGTCCTCGCTTTTAACACCGATGTTTCTTCCCTTATTACCTCCTGGACGTCTTCCTTTGTTGCCGCTTTGGCGCTGCGGAGCAGGCCAGAAACTTCTCTGAGCTCATTGCTCAGCGCGCTTAGCTCTGCATTGATGGTATGCAAGCATGCGGCCATTCCGAAGTCAGTCTGGGAAGTGTGCGGTGGAGGGGTTTTCGGCGATGGATGCCCCTTAGGTGATGTTTTCCGGGCATCCATTTTAAGATAATGGACTTCATTAGCGAGGTCGCCAAGTTTCGATTTTATTTCCTCCAGAGCTGGTTGGAGGTCTTGGTAAAGGTGTTGTTGTGGTGGTGGGAGTTGTGAAGGGGGCGTCCGGCAGGCTTGGTTGGTATCAGCATGCATTGTTGGATGGGCCGGTGGTGTTGCCTCCTTAACTTCGAACTGGATAGCCTTCATTGTTTTCATGAGGCCGTCCATTTCGAAGTTCAGCCAACTTTGTACACCTGTGACCGCCTTATGTGTTCCGGTCCACGCCTCCTTCGTCTCCTGGAGCCTCTGCTCGAAGTATTTTCTTTCGTCTTCGAGCGTTTTTATATGGGCTCTTTGTACCTTCACCATTTCCCTCGCGGCCCTAGTTCTTTCTACCTCAAGGTTGAGGCGATGCCTGTTTCTTGAGTCAGCGAGGGATAACACCAGCTCGTACAGATTGGAAAGTTGTTCTACTGTGGTCTCCCTTAGGTCCCGCCTCAGGTTCTTGGCGGATTCTATAGCACCCTTTCCTGTCATAAGGAAGTCCCGTGCCCTTTCGGTTGCGAGATCTTTGCAGACACCTGTTCGCGCTCCTAGTGGTGGGAGTATACTGTCCCTACCGCTTGCCACGCTCTCGATGTCGGTCCACTCGTCATCTGTCAGTGCCTCCTGGTCGCTTGTGTTTGGTATTGAGTCCCATGTTATTGGTTGGGATTCGTGTTTTTGCGCAATGTCAACTTCCGCGTCCGTTGCCTGTTGGTCTGGCGTATTAGACAGGACTATTCCATAATAGTCCGTGCGGGCAGTTGTGGGGGCACTGATGTGGTGTGGCTGTGAGCTGGTACCTGGGGGTGTAGGTGGGTCGCTGTGGTTTGATGTATTTGGTTGTGATTGTGAGTGTAATGTTTGCTCTTGTTTTGTGTTTGTGTCTATGTCTTGTGTGTGTGTCGTTTCTTTTCTTTGGGGAGTGGTGGGATCGCAGAGGGACGCGTCCGCTGTCAGGTCTCGCATCTCGTCCGCTGTAATTTTACGAGCTACGGACTGTGCGTTCCTGATGGACACCGCCCTTCTTAGACCTCCAGAGTTAAGTCGTTTAATTATTCCTTTGCTGTGGGCTACGTTTCGGCAAAGGTCACTGGGACCTTTCTGCTGCCCACTGTTGCGTTTAGGACGTGACGCCACCCGATGTTTGGTGACTGGAACTGGGGTGTACGATATCCTTTTACTGGGCCCTGCTCCTTCATGTGTGGATGTTCGCTGTTGGGATGTTGATGGGGAAGGGATCGGGACCGTAGTTCTCCCTGTCTCGCACGTCTCCGAGTGCCCTTGTTCGATGTTAAAAGATGGTTTAGTGGGTGTATTTGAAGACATTTTGGATGTGTCTCGCCGATAAGTTAAATATTATTAATTTAATTACTATTTTTCCTTATACTAATTATTATGTAATGTATTGTTAGTTGTCTTACCTCTAAAACTGTGATTTCTAATATAGTACAATTTGTTGTTGTGTGATGATCGTTTTTTGTTGATTCCTTTCTTCGTAGAGAGAAATTAGGGAATCCCTCGGAGCCAATCGACTGGTTTTTTGATGCCGATTCGTTTGAGCCCAATCTCGGGTTTCTGCGAACAATATTGACGGAGTTAGGCTCCGGGGGGGTGAGGTAACAAAAATCGGAGGGGGGGAGGGGGGTTTCGCGGGGAGGCGGGGGGGGGAGGGGGGGGTTTCGCGGGGAGGCGGGGGGGGAGGGGGGGTTTCGCGGGGAGGCGGGGGGGGGGAGGGGGGAGGGGGGAGGGGGGTTTCGCGCGGGGGGGGGGGGTTTCGCGGGGAGGCGGGGGGGAGGGGGGAGGGGGGGTTTCGCGGGGAGGCGGGGGGGAGGGGGGAGGGGGGGAGGGGGGGTTTCGCAGGGAGGCGGGGGGAGGGGAGGGGGAGGGGGGTTTCGCGGGGAGGGGGGTTTAGGAGCCTCCTCAGGGTCCCTAAGGGGGGCCTGGTCTTCTACTACCTTTGGTGAAGGGCCCAACTCTCAGCCGTTCCTGGTTCAGGAGTTCTCTCGATCCTGGTCCGGAGCTGGTGCCGAAGGTGTCGTGGACTTAGATGTTCGGATGAGCTCTTTTCCTTGTGGTCGTGGAAGGGCCCTGATGTGAGGTCACTAAGAGTGAAGATCGTACCTCTCAGCCGTTCTTGGTTCAGGAGTTCCGTGGACCCTGGGGGGGGGGAGGAGTGATGAGGTCAAAGGGGGTGGTACAGTTTCTCCTTGTCGTCTGCTGCGAGATCCTGGTCTACTTACACCTTTCGTAAAAGGCTCAGCTCTCAGCCGTTCCTGGTGCAGGAGTTCCTTCGATCCTGGTTTGGAGCTGGTGCCAAGGTGTGGTAGACTTTGTTGGTTGGTGTGGCCTCGTTCTTTTGGGCGGCAGGAGGATCCTGGTGCTTAGATCCCTTTTGTGAAAGGTTTGGTCTGGTGCCGTCTCTCGTTGAGGAGATCCTTTGACCCTTGGGGGGGGAATGTGGAAATTGAGGAATCCGAAGAGTAAGAGGGGTTACCTAGTTACAGCTGCGAGGTCCTGGGTTGAGTCACCGGTGGTGAAGATTCCGGCTCACTGCTGCTTTTAATTGAGGAGATCCCTCGAACCTGAGTGATGGTCAGATGAGCGCCTCGTGGTGATCTTCAGCGCTGCTCCTCCGGATTCCTCGAGCCGCCTGAGGTGTCTTCAGCCACGGCCGCCGCTAGTTGTTCTGCGGTTATGACGCAAATTGCGTATGGAAAACGGCGCCAGACAGTCGGGCACGTGGAGGTTTTGTAATTTTCCACCGATTTTGTATAGGAAAATCGTCACCTTTGGGTGGCTGTAGCTTCTTAAGGGATAGTCCGATTTTTGTAAATGAAACGCCGGCAGAGCCGGCGTCTTTTTCTCCAAAAGATGGTATAAGGTAAAGTTGTGGTACCTGGTTAATTCCGGTGTTACTCAAGCGGGAGTTTGATGTCCTGGATCTCGGTGGTCTTGCAGGAGAACTCGTCACAAACGATAATCCTGGTGAGTCGGACACCGAACCGTCACTGAATATAACCGGAATTAATTTTTGAGCACTTTTTCTATTTTTAAGCGATTTTTAACGCGGAGCTGCGTGGTGTCAGTGTCGCTTTAGGTGCAGTACTGGGTTAGGTTAGGTTAGGTTAGGTTAGGTTAGGTTAGGTTAGGTTAGGTTAGGTTAGGTTAGGTTAGGTTAGGTTAGGTTAGGTTAGGTTAGGTTTTTTTTTTTTTTTTGACTGATGGTTAATAAGGATGGGGGGGTGCTGGAATGTTTTGGCTGTGGTTGGAGGTTGGGGGGGGTGGGTCGAGTTGGACCAGCACCATCGGACTCATCCCTTGGTGAGGCTTGTTGCCTTCCGGTGCCGGGCCGGGGCAAGAAAAAGAGGGAGAAAGAAAGAGAATTATAGAAGGATACAAAAGAAAGAGGATAGAAGAAAGAAAGAGGAAGGAAGGGGATAGGAGGAGAAGAAATTTTTTTTTTTTTTTTTTTTTTTTATAAATAAAATAAATAAAATAAAAATAAATTAAAAAGCGCTTTAGTTAGACTGCCGCGGGGGCGTGCCGCCCAGACTCCGCGCGCATGGGACCCGATGAGGATCCGACCGCTCCAGGGGTGGCGCTGTCGAAGAGGTGCCCCTCTCCACTCGAAGAAGGCCCCGGTGGTGAGGAGCCGACGTCCGCACCCAGCCTGCCGTTGGAGATCGGGGCCGAGGCCGGTGCTGCAGATGAGGGCCGCGTAGCTGGCGGGTGCGTGCTTCGCCCGAGGAGCTGGTCACGTGGCGCAGAAAGGTTGGGCGGAGGGTCCCAGCGGCAGTCCGGTAAAGCGAACGAGTGATGTATAAAGATATGTTGTTGAGTCGATACAGAGAGGTGCGATTTGAGATGCACATAGGGGTGGTCTGGCGCGGACGGCGGCTGGAAACCGCATGGGAACGCCCGCGCCCGCCCGGGGCGTGATGTTGTTGCAACACATTGGTAGAAATAAACAATAGGGTTTCCAAAATAAAGAGGGTTTATAATGGGGTAAACGTTGGTTGTGCGCTTGTGCGCAACGATGTGAATATGCAATATGAATATGTGCGAGCAGGTTGGTGCGTTTAAGCGCAAAAGTGTGAGTATAAAAGAGAAGGCAGAGAGGAGCAATTTTGGGCAGGTTATGCATAAAGGATAGGCAGGCGCGGGCGGCAGCTGTAAACTGCATGGGAGCGCCCGCGCCCACCCGGGGCGCGAATGTTATTACAATTCATTAGTGGAATAAAAAATTAAGGGGGGCCCGCTGACGTAGACGGGTTTTCCCATTTTAAAGTGGGTTTATAATGGGTTGGAGGTTGGTTTGTGCGCTTGAGCGCAAAAATGTGAATATGAAAGAAGTTCGGGCGCAGCCGCTCCCGAACGGGCGCGAAGCTTTGTGTTGAAACTCAAAGGGGTGGGCGTGACGCCCGAGACGAGACGAACGTTAAGTAGGTGCTAAGGTTGGTCGCGAGTTGCCGCGCCCAAACAATGTTGCGTAAATTTGATGTGGGTTACATACATAGGGGAAGGCTAGCGCGGACGACGGCCGTAAGCCGTATGGGGACGCCCACGCCTACCCGGAGCGTTGGGCAATGGGGACCAGGACCAACGGTGTTGCCGACAACAGCCTCATAGGGGAAGGCAAGCGCGGACGACGGCCGTAAGCCGCATGGGAACGCCCGCGCCCACCTGAAGCGTTGGGCAATGGGGACCAGGACCAACGGTATTGCCGAGAACAGCCTCCTAGCATGTTATGTGAAGTATTTTTAAAAAAAGTTCCATTATTAGTTGTTGTCTGTGAGTTGCGCCATGGGGTTTGGGACGCTTGGTTTGGGAGTTGTCAAGATGTTAAAGACCGATTCCAGTACCTCTGTCTAAGGTAGTCCAGGTAGTCGGACCAAGAAAAGTACTATGCCCGTAAGCCCCCCCACCACGTCAAGGTGGTCCCGTAGGGGGGGGTTAGGTTAGGTTAGGTTAGGTTAGGTTAGGTTAGGTTAGGTTAGGTTAGGTTAGGTTAGGTTAGGTTAGGTTAGGTTAGGTTAGGTTAGGTTAGGTTAGGTTTTTTTTTTTTTTTTTTTTAACAATCTTATTTGTTTCGCATTTTGTTTGTTTGTGGTTCACTGTATAGTTGTTATAATCAAATTAGAAGAAGCGATTTGATACTTCTTCTTTTTTTGATAGTGTAGAGTGTAATATAGATTATATATATAATTATAGATACTTTATTTTTATTATATATGTATATTTAATAGATATTTGTGTTTTATCGATGTGTTTTAGTAGAGTTGTATAACTACGCAATATTGTTTATTTCTACGTGTTATTATAGCTCTTTAGGGTGTTTACAATGTGTGTTATGAATTTGGTAAATGAATTTGCAGTGGATTCTTTTTTTATTACTTCCAAGATGTTATATGGGTTAACTTTTAAGTTTCGACACAATATTGTGTGGTCTATTCGCTGTCTATTGTACATTGGGCATTTTTCCAGGAGATGCTGCAAATCCTGACTGGTTTGTCCGTCACATGGGCACAGATCGTCTTCCGTGATTTTAAATCTGTGAAGATAGGTCTTATGGTATCCGTGTCCCGTCAATATTTGTGTCAACGCAAATGATATGCCCAAAGATATCTTTGCAGCCTTGCAGTCGCTTATAGTAGGAAGCCAATTTTTTGTTATAGAAGCTTGGGGGGCTGTAGCATATCTGTCTTGCCAGGTAGCTAGGCTGCCTTTTCGCAATTGGGTTTTAGCGTGAGTAGCTGCAAAACGGTCATAATCTAGGCTGCGCCTGAGATGAGTCGCCTGTCCAGCTGCGGCGTCCGCTGTCTCATTTCCGATTATGCCGACATGGCTGCGAACCCACGCAAATTGGATGCTTTCTGGGTTACGCAGTATTATGCCATGGATCTCCGCTACGAGCCGATGTGTGTTGCTGCGGTTTTGAATGGCTTGTAAAGATGACATGGAGTCAGAATATATTATGGTTCTCTGATACCGTTTCTTCTCCGCCCAGCGGCAGGCGTGGAGAATCGCTAAGAGTTCCGCTTGGAATACACTACAAGCATTATGTAGTTTTAGTTTCCTTGTCACTAATGGGCTGTCTGCTCCAGGGGCGTAACAAACGAAAGCAGCGCCGACTGTTCCGTCCTCCTGCTTGCTTCCGTCTGTGTAGATTTGGTACGCTGTACCCTGGAGCAGTTGATCCGCCTCTTGTTGGCTGGTGACTCTCGTGTATTGTGGAGAGGTACGTTCACTGGGATGCGGCAATTCACTCGGTGGAATAGGTTTTTCCAGTAGGATGTCGCTCGGAAGTTCGGGAAAGATTCCAGTTAGCCTCATTTGCTCGATCGTGTGTACCTCTTTGACCCTAAGGTCTAGGGGCACAAATTGCGCGAGAGCCAAGGCAGCTGTAGTGGAGACAGTTCTGAAGGCGCGAATGGCCTTGATGGCAAAGCCACGTTGTGTGCTAAGTAAAAGTTGTTGCACGTAGAGTAGGTTCGCTGCTTGTCCCCAAATACCCGCCGCATAGGTTATCATGGGCTCGACGACCTGGCGATAAATTGTGCTTACATTTTCTGGGTGTGCCCCCCAGGTTGGTCTGGTGAACAGACACAACCTGTGAAACACCCGAGTTGCCTTTTCAATGATGTATCGCACGTGTGCACCAAACCTTAGACCCTTGTCAATAATGACCCCCAAGATTTTAATTTGGTCAGTGAATTTTAATTGTTTCCCAGCCATGGTGATCTTGGCGGTCTCAGCTTTCCTGTTGAAAGCAATTATCTGAGTTTTTTCGGGCCCAAACGTCAGTTTGACGCTCGATCCCCAATTTGCAATAAGGTTTAATGCCTCGTTAGTTGCCATCTCAAGTCCGGCCACTGTGCGAGCCGATACAACAAGTAAAACATCATCGGCAAACGCTTGTAGATGGCACCCATCAGGGAGCTGAATGTCAAACAACTCATCCAGTGTGATGTTCCAGAGAATAGGACCGCATGCGGACCCTTGGATACAGCCCTTGCTCATTATTCGTGTGACGCGTGAGTCCGCATGGTCAAAGGTGACTTTTCGATTATGGACGTAACTCTGGATAAGCTGAAAGACATTCTTGGGGCACTGTTTATTGCGCAACTGCTGGAACATCGCCGGCCACCAGGCGTTGTTGAAGGCCGACTTGATGTCCAGAGATACAGCTAAGGTGAGATTGCCAGTGTCTCTAGCAGATCTAATTTTGTTAAGTGCCGTACTGAGGGCGTTGACAGTGCTAAGCTGTTCCGTGAAGCCAAATTGGTACGGGTTGCTTTTTCCAGCTTTGGCTGCTGCATAGCTGACTCGTCTGATGAACAGTTTTTCGAGCAGCTTGCCAAAAACTGGAATGAGTCCGATAGGTCTGAGTGCGTTTAAGGAAGTGTGATCGGCTTTTCCTGGCTTCGGAATTATTTTGAGGTACGCTTCCTTCCACTGTTGGGGGAAGTATCCAAGTGAGAGGCAGCGATTGAGAAGAGCCACTAAGAAGTCCGGGTAAGAAGAGGCAACCTGTTTGCATATATCAGCTGTCAGGTTGTCTAGCCCAGGAGCTTTCTTGTGACTTATCTGACTTAAGCATTCTAGGACCTCCCCAACAGTGAAGGGAGGGTCGTCTGGGGTGTCTGGAATGAGAGACTGCATCGAACGAAGTTCCTCATGCCTAGGGTCGCAGTCGAGTGTGTCGTTTGGAAAGAAATGGTCCAGTATTACTTCGGCAGTTTCTTGTCCACTCGTAGTATATCTATTACCAACTTTGATAGTGACCGGAGGGGTTCTTGGCGCTGCTTCCTTCATGAGTCGGTTGGTCAGCGACCAGACATTTTCTTTGGTTTGGAGCTCGCAGAACTCACGGAAGTGTTTTGTCGACTCCGTCTTCATGAGTTCGGTGTATGCTTCTCTAGCCATGGTTTGTTCCTGAAGGATTTCATCCAGTGGGAATCCATGTAGTTTCGCGTAGTGAAGTTTGCGGTGAATTTCGAGTACTTTTTGTTTGCATGATTCCAGCTCATCAGTCCACCAGGGCGCTTTAACCTTCGTGCGGCCACCTCTGATCGGCATTGAGCAACGGCAGGCTGTATGTATGGCATTGGTGAATTCAGCCACTATATTGTCCAGGTCTATGGTGTCAGATGTTTCTAAATTGACGTCTAAAATATCGGAGACGGTCATCATTTCATCGAGTATCTGCTTGAACAAAGCCCAATTAGCCTTTTCGGACTTGTATAAGAATGTGGAGGTAGATTGCGGCCTGTGTTCAGGCAGGTGTCCAGTGAGAACCGAGAATTCAATGGCATTATGAAAAGACGACGGACATAAGTCTGAGTTGACTTGCCAATTAATAATTCTGTTTCGAATAGAATCTGAAGCTATGGTGAGATCAATAATGGATGTTCGCTGTTGCCCGTGAGTAGTTGTTACAAATGTTGGAGTTGTGCCAGTGTTGCATACGCTAAGGTCGTTAGCGCTCACTAGTTCCAAAATATCGTTGCCTCGTGAGTTAGCTGTAATAGAACCCCACAGAGGGTGCCATCCATTAAGGTCGCCGCCTATAATCAGGTTCTGTCCGCCGGTTGACCTGGCGAGGAAGTCCAATCGCTCGAGAGTATTGTCCTCATCGTCGCGAGGTTCGATGTAGACAGAGGCGATAGTTAAAGGCCGATGTTGGTGTGTCAGCTGAATGACAGAAAGATTGGGGGTACAATGTTGGGACATTCCAATGATAGGCCCCACTGTCGGCTTGGTGACGATGCAAGCTTTAACTCTATTTCCTCCAGTGAATTGATAGATATTTAATCCTTGAACCGATTTCATACAGTTGCCATTACCTACGTATGGCTCTTGAATAAGACCAATACTGTAAGGTCCATTAATAAAAGAGAGAACAAATTCTTGTGTACTGAGTAGCGCACGGTCTGTGTTGCACTGAATAATTTTCATTTCACGATTAAAAATGACTGCTACCATAGTCGACACGTTCGTTTATTCTCTCTCTCATTGCACGGACCCTTGGGCAGATTGCATCGTTTGCCTTATGCTTGGTGTCGGCCTTAATACCGAACTTCTGATTATGGCTATGACAATTGTAGCATTTCGGAGGCTTTTCCTTCTCCGTGCAGTTTTCCACAGCATGATTGGAGGACGCGCAATGAGAACAGGAGGATTTCTCCACCTTGCAGTAAGTCTTCGTGTGCCCGAATTGAAGACATTTATGACACTGTAGAAAAGGTGAGAAATCCATCGCCCTGACTCGTTGATAGTCAATATTTACGCGTTCGAGGTTCATAATGGCGCGATATAGTCTTGGACTAGCCATGAAAACCGCATTGTAATATACTTCAGGGTTTCTGTTGTTGCGCTTGAACCGTAGCGCTAACTCATCTTTTTGAATCTCCAAATCCGGGTTTTGCAGAGTAATGGTGTCAACCAAGCTCTCAGAAGGTGTGTTGCTGTCTATGCCTTTGAGCATGATCATTGGTCTGAGCCTCTTAGCGTGTTCCGCAGTTGCGTGATCCGATTCTTTAATTTTACTAAGAACTTTGTCGACTTGAGCGCTATTGTCGAATTCAACACGCAGTTTGTTGTTCGACACTACTTGCACTCTTGCTGGTGCAAAAGCCAGTTCTTTAAAGCTTACGCTTTTCTTAAATGCGTTAATAGCATCTTGCCGTGATTTGACTTCGCCTTTAGGTGTCACCATTATTGCCGGTTTAGAGCTTTTGGTTTGTGGTACATTATTTTGGTTATGACGCGAAGCAATCGCCGCATATGATTTACCCGGAAGTGGCATCAATGAGGGTTGAGCCGTTGGGGGTGGTATTTGTTTGGCAACTGCGGATGCTATTTTCGGAATAATGCTCTCCAGGTTATCCGCGTTAGCGTTGCAGGGGGTTGAGGTACTGCAGTTCTCCAAAATTGTCTCTCTGACAGTTCGTTTAATATTTTCTATCTCGGAAGAAACCGACTCCTTGACCAGCAGTACCACCTCCTCCTTCAGGTTGCTAGAAACAGAGGCGATCATATTGTCCCTCTCCCTTGTGTCCACCTGTGTTTCTATCCTGCGACATTCGCGCGTAAAGTCATCAGCCTGATCCGAGATGAGTTTTTCCATGTTGTTGCATGCGAGGATGATATCATTTTTCTTGTCGCTTTTGAGGAATTTAGTGATATCTCTGATCTTTTGAATCTCCTGCGTGATCATGTTTTTGACATGGTTAAAGCGCGCTGTGCCTCGCTTGGCGACTTTGGATATGACAGCCAAATTATCAGACTCAGTGATGGTGATATCCATGGAAGATTCTAGTTCGGCAAGTGGGGCAAATGGGTTTTTATCTTTTGAGATTAGCTCAGGTTCACTCAGCTCAGGAGTCGAATCGAGCAACGCAAACTGATTCTCGTGAGCCAGCTGATCTGAAATTTGTGCGCTAGCTATATTTGCTGTACCTCTCTTTTTAGGGGGTGTTCTAGGCGTGCCCATTATGGCAGTATTAAAGTTTCACACCAATACAAATTTAATTCACAGAAAAATGAGAAAATCTTCACAAATTTAAATATTATGAAAATAAAATTTATAACTAAATGAAGAGTTTATTAACCTTAAACGTACTACTAAACTTTAAATAATTTCTAAACAAAAATGAATTTATTAAAAATAAATGAAATAATTAAAATTTTCATAAAGAAAAAATTAAAATAAAAAGTTATAGAATCGCTACAGTCACGTTCTTTACACTAAAAAAAGCGCCGCGCTGAGATCTACTACTTAATTAAAACTTTTATACCAAAAACTTAAAAGCTAACAAAGTTATTCAATTAAAACACTTATTTACAAAATAGGTAAAAACACACTCCCTTCGCCGATCGCTTACTCTGTGGATTTCAGCGATACGACAAAGTTTGTATATATTCCTAAGAAGCGCAAGGGTAAACTATGATTTGACCAAAAATAGAATGGATTGAATAAGAATTGACGGAGTAGTAACGTTTGCTAACTTTCAATTTTTTTAAATAAAAACAAAAAAATTTCCGGAACTTTAAAACCAAAATTGATGAAAAACTATTGACTCTTTGGATTTTTTTTATAAGAATTAAAGTTGTGTTTTAACTTAAGCTATCTAATAAAACTAAATTTAAAAAGATCGGTTCAAACCAGACGAAAATATCAACAAATAATGGGTGATTTTTAATAATTTTAGGTAAAAAAAATTGAAAATCCTTAATATCTTGCGAAAAACTAAGAAAATATTAAAAAAAATGATGCAATAATATGCCTTAAGGGCGTTAAAATCTAAATCTAAAAACAAAATTAAGCTACGACAAATCAATCAAAAGTTATGAATTTAATTAATAAATTTTTAGTCCAAAAAGTCTACCTAAGGTCGACGGTTCCCATATAAAAGACATCAACGCGTTACTTCGATTATATGGGAACCATTTTCCAAGTATGAAAATTCGGAAAAAAATTTATTACGCAAAAACTACTCAATGGATGTGCGTCGAACAAAAAATAGGAAGTTTGGAAAAATTCTATGGAGGCGCGAAAAAATTTTCAAGGCGGTAAGTTCACTCTGTAGGTTTCAAAATGAGCTTGGTTAGGTTAGGTTAGGTTAGGTTAGGTTAGGTTAGGTTAGGTTAGGTTAGGTTAGGTTAGGTTAGGTTAGGTTAGGTTAGGTTAGGTTAGGTTAGGTTATCCGTCCTGGTCCCGGTGGTACAGGATCTGTTTTGGTACGGTGCCCTGTGACGGCTGCTAAAGTGCTAACTGAATCGGGTCGATTGTTGATTGGGTGGAGCTCGGCCCAAGTGAAGATTTTGGACCCTTTACCAATGAGGTGTTACAAATGTATGGGCACTGGACACACTCGTCCCAGGTGCCCAGTTTCGACAGACAGGAGCCTGATATGCTTCCGCTGTGGAGTGGAAGGCCACAAGGCAATAAGTTGTTCGGCTAAAACGCTTAAATGTGCTGTATGCTTTGATGCTGGCCGCCCTGCCACACATATGATGTGTGGCAGAAAGTGCACACCACCGACTGCGAAAGGAAAGAGGGCCCCTTTGACCCAGGCCCCACCTTCCCAACAAGAGACGACTCAGGAAATCGAAATGCTCAATGTCTAGAAGTCCCTTAAATATTCTTCAAGGAAATCTTAACCACTGCGTTGCTTCACAAAATATCTTTATGCAGCATATGGCGGAGTGGGATATCCAGGTTGGAGTTGTTGCTGAGCCATATAGAATTCCCACTGGACACACCTGGACTGGGGATACACAGAACACAGTAGCTATTCACGTCCGAGGTGGTGCCAGTTCGCCACCACTCTTGACTAAGGAGAGAGGTCCCGGCTATGTTGCGGCTACATATGGGGGATTAGTTTACGTTGGAATCTACTTCTCCCCAAATGACAGCAGAGCCAACTTGGAAAGATTCTTGGACACTCTAAGCGGCGTCATTAGAAGAATGTCTCCAGCTCCTGTCATCGTTTTGGGCGATTTTAACGGGCATTCTCCTGCATGGGGATCCCCTGATCTCAATGCAAAAGGTGCTGTGGTGCAGGAATGGTTTGCAGCGACTGGTCTTTGTCTCATGAATAGGGGAAGGGTCAACACATGCGTAAGGCGGCAAGGAGGGTCAATAGTGGATTTAACGTTCGCTACCCCTGCCATAGCCTCCCGCATACAGGAATGGAGGGTTATAGTAGATGCAGAGAGTCTTTCAGACCACAGGTACATTAGATTCACCGTATCTTCCACCTGTGGCCAAAATGCTCCAACAAACACTAGTCGGAATACGACCTCCTTCCCCAGATGGGCAACGAAACAATTGAACGTCGAAATGGTTAAGGAGGCCGCTATTGTTGCGGATTGGTGTTGTCCAGCACAAATCCGCGAACAAGGAGTGGATGAACAGGCACTAAATCTTCGCTGTGCACTGACAGACATCTGTGACGCTGCCATGCCTAGGGCTAAGCGATTCTCGGGCAGTGGTCGAGTATATTGGTGGTCGCAAGAGATATCTGATCTACGTGATGATTGCATAAGATTGCGACGTGAATACGCCCGTTGCCGTCGTCGCCGCCGTCATACTCAAGATGAGGAAGAAACCCGATACAGAGAGTACAGGGAAGCTGCCGTGGCTCTCCAGCTAGCGATTCATAGAGCTAGAGATGCATCATGGAATGAGTTTGTGGGAGAACTTGATAGCGATCCATGGGGGCGTCCGTATCGCATGGTACGGAATAAAATGCACCAGCCGTCACCCTCAATAGAAACGTTTGAGCCGGAACTCCTATCAAACATACTAACGGGACTTTTTCCAGACAGAACAGAACCGGGGCCACCTATTATGGTTCCAGAACAGCCGGAAAATGGACAACCCCTTTCGGCCACCACTGACTTCCTTCCAATCACAATGGAGGAAATCAAAAGCGCTCTTGATCGCCTCAAAACGTGGCGAAAAGCGCCAGGGCCTGACGGTGTTCCAGGAAAGCTTATACCCCTCATTATAGAACATTTAGGGGTCAGACTTCTGGAACTCTATAATAAATGTTTGGAAACTGGACGTTTTCCGAACATATGGAAAAACGGGAGGCTTTGCCTACTTCGAAAAGAGGGTCGTCCATCTGACTCTCCTTCCGCCTATCGTCCCATAGTTCTTTTGGATGAGGTGGGCAAACTCCTTGAGAGGATCCTGGCGGAACGAATTCTGGAACATCTTGAATCCGAAGGGCCAAATTTATCGGACAACCAGCATGGGTTTCGTCGGGGACGATCGACCATCGACGCCATCGCTGATCTAAAGCAGTGGTCTGAGAGGGCAGTTCTAAGAGGGGAAAGTGTAATAGCGGTGTCTCTAGACATCGCCAATGCATTTAACTCACTCCCCCTTTGCCGCATAATGGAAGCGCTGCGTTACCACGGCATTCCATCTTATCTAAGGAAAGTGGTTGAACAATATTTAGAAGATAGGAATGTCCTATACATTAACAGTGAAGGCAGAATGGTTTCAAGAGCAACACAATGCGGGGTTCCACAGGGATCGGTTTTAGGACCACTCCTGTGGAACCTCGGCTATGATTGGATTCTACGCGGTACCCTACTGCCGCGTATGAAGCTAATCTGTTATGCAGACGATACGCTGGTGCTGGCAAGAGGAGATAACTTCCTAGATGCAAGACGCCGCGCGGCTGTGGGAACTGCTTTGATTGTTGGCAGGATTAGGCTGCTTGGACTAGAGGTGGCCTTGCCTAAAACAGAGGCAATCGTCTTTTATGGCCCCCGTGGCCGACCTCCAGCTAATGCACAATTGTCGGTCGAGGGACAAAGTATACCTATTGGCCCTCACATTAAATACTTGGGTCTAGTTTTGGATAGCCATTGGAAGTTTAATGAACATTTTCGACGACTAAATCCTAAATTAACAAAGACGGCAACATCATTGAGCAGACTTCTCCCAAACTTGGGAGGCCCAAATTTCAGCTGCCGAAAACTCTATGCAGGCGTTGTAAGAAGCATGGCACTCTATGGTGCCCCAGTTTGGGAGAGCTCTCTTAATAGGGAAACAATAGCCCTTCTCAAGAAACCGCAGCGAATCGTTGCGATAAGAGCAGTAAGAGCCTACCGCACGGTCTCTGGCGCTGCTGCTTGTGCGCTTGCTGGGTTGCCTCCGTGGGAGCTGGAGGCAACTGTTCTCGCGGAGGTGTACAGATGTCGTGCGGATGCAAGAAACCGAAGCGAACGTCCTTCTTTAGAAGAGCTTGTCCGAGTCAGACGACAGGCCGATGGGATAGTATTGGAACGATGGTCACACCAACTACAATACGCGGCATACGGGCTAAGAACGACTGAGGCAATCTTTCCGGTTCTAGAAGCCTGGAAGGAGCGTAATCACGGTGCTTTGAATTACCATCTGGTGCAGGTGCTTACCGGACATGGTTGTTTTGGTGGGTACCTGCACAAGATAGCGAGGAGAGAACCAACTCCGGAATGTTGTGAGTGTAGGGCCGCAGAAGATACGGCGCAGCACACATTGGAGCTGTGCCCAGCCTGGGCCACACAACGTCGCGAACTGAGAGCGACAATAGGGCAGGACCTTTCGCTTCCTAGTGTTGTCAAAGAAATGTTGGAAAGCAGAAGATCCTGGAAAGCGATGAGTGACTTTTGTGTTAGCGTGATGACGCAAAAAGAAGATTTGGAACGCATTAGGGAAAGTGACCCTAATGCAGCCGTATGTAGAAGGAGGCGAACGGGTCGGAGAGGCCGCCGATTCGATCAGTCGTCTATAATTGACGATCAGAGAGGGAGGGGGGTTGGTTGGGCAGGAAGGTATAACCCCTCATCTTCTCTCGGAAGCCAGCGGGGAATGGGTTTGGGAGGACCCACCCCTGCATTGCACAGGCTTCCGATGACTCAGGGTGTCCCAAGTGTCCCGGGACACCCTTTGTCGCCCCCGGGTTTTGGGGATGATGGTCGGGTCTGCCTAGGGCGGACAATCACTGGTGGGGCCGCGGTAGTGTACGCGAGTGTTCCCGTGAACCCGCCAGGTTGCAGTGCCTCCTTAGGCGATTTGTCGTCAGATGATGGCGAATCGTTCGATGAGGCATTGTCGCCAAGGTGACGTGAAGGGACATCGTCAGGTTTTTAGTGGGTATGCCCCCCCTCCGGCCCCCCATCGAACCCACTAGGGGTTGGGTGGGGGATCGGCTGGGCGGAGAGTGGTGCCGTCGCAAGCCAGCGGCGGTTTCCATGGTGAGTCCCACATACCCCCGGCATTCTCCCGGTGCCGGGAAGTGCGGAAAGCATTTTCCTGACGTAAAAAAAAAAAAAAAAAAAAAGGTTAGGTTAGGTTAGGTTAGGTTAGGTTAGGTTAGGTTAGGTTTTTTTTTATTGTATTTATTTGATTCGCAATGTGGTTTTGTTAAGTTATTTAGTTGTATGTTTATTATAAACCGAGAGTAGCAATTTGATACTTACTCCGGATTTTGGGAATTTATGAATATTAGTGAAGATTTGCATAGGTGTTGTTATAAAATGTTAATATTTAAATGTGATAATACTGTGGTGGTTTTTATGTTTGGTTGAAATCTTTGAGATTATTAACAATATGATTTATGTAGTTTAGGAATGATTCGATAGCAGATTCTTTTTTAATTAGTTCTCTTAAATTGTAGGGGTTGGTTCGCAAGTTGCGGCATATCATGCCATGCGTAAAACGCGCTCTTTCGAAGCGAGGGCAGTCTTCTAACAAGTGTTTAATACTTTGAATACTGATGTCATCACAAGGGCATAGGTTGTCATCCGTTATCTTGAATTTGTGTAGGTAGGCCTTGTGATAACCATGACCTGTTAGGATTTGAGTGAGGCTGAAGGTCACGCCTGTCGTTTTCATGACAGTTTGACAATCTTCGATTGTAGGTAGCCACTCTTTAGTTGTGCTGCCCTGGGTGGCTGTGGTGTATCTATGTTGCCATTCAGCGAGTGATTTTATTCTCAGTTGTCTTTTTACATAGGACGAAGCAAACTGATCGTACGTTAGGCTGCGTTTGAGTTTCGCTGCCTGCCCAGCTGCGCGGTCAGCTGCCTCGTTGCCTATGATTCCGACGTGGCTGCGCACCCAGGACAGCCTTATTATTCCGATGTGTCTTCGCAAGACTCCATGGATCTCTGCGACTAGCTGGTTGGTGCTACTTCGGTCTTGTATCGCTTGCAGCGATGACATGGAGTCAGAGAAGATGATTGTGTCTGGAAGTTTCTTTTTCTCTATGTATTTGCATGCGTGTAAAATGGCTAATAACTCCGCCTGGAAAACGCTGCAGACGTCGTGTAATTTGAGCTTGCCAGTAAATGTAGGTTGATTTGCTCCGGGTTTGTAGTAAACGAAGGCAGCGCCGACAGTGTCATCTTCTTGTTTACTTCCGTCGGTGAAAATAGTGTGTGCTGTGCCTCGGTGTAGTTGATCTACTTGCTCCTGTGTTGTCACTGTTGTGAATCGAGGTGAGATTCTTTCGCTTGGATGCGGTAATTCAGATGTTGGTACTCTATTTTCATATTGGATATCATGGGGGAGTTCAGTAAAGAATCCATTGAGGCGTGTCTTTTCCATATTGTGTACCTCTAAAACTCTAAGATCCAGAGGCACAAATTGGGCTAAAGCGATTGCCGCTGTTGCTGATATTGTGCGAAAGCCACGTATTGCTTTGATTGCAAAAAGTCTTTGGACACTTTCTAATTTTTGGCGTATGTATTGCTTGTTTGCTACAGAGCCCCAGATTCCAGCGGCGTAGGTGATGATGGGCTCTATCACCTGCTTATAAATGGTGCTTATGTTCTCTGGGTGGGTTCCCCAGGTTGGCCTTGTAAAGACACAGAGACGCTGGAAAATTCTAGTGGCCTTTGCAACCACGTATTTCACATGGGAGCTAAATAGCAGACCTTTGTCTATAATAACTCCCAAAAGTTTGATCTCGTCTGAGAAACTAAGGGGTTTTCCGGACATGACAATCTTCGCAGTTTCAGCTTTTTGGCTAAATGCAATGAGTTGTGTTTTCTCAGGGCCGAAAGTTAATTTTGCTTTGGCTCCCCATGCAGTGATGCGCTCCAATGCTGTGTTTACTCTGTCCTGGAGTTGTGTTACCGTTTTAGCCGACACGATGAGTAACACATCGTCGGCAAATGCTTGCATGTGACATCCTTCGGGTAATGTTGTTTCAAATAAATCATCTAACGTGATGTTCCACAGTATGGGTCCACATGCCGAGCCTTGAATGCAGCCCTTAGTCATATCCTTAGTTATGCGCGTACCCGAAAAGTCGAGAGTAATTGTTCGGTCAGTGACGTAACTTTGGATTAGTTCGAATATGTTGCTAGGGCATTTCTTGTTTCTCAGTTGGTAGAACATAATGGGCCACCATGCATTATTAAATGCAGACTTTATATCCAAAGATACTGCCATTGTAATTTCTCCTTTGGATTTTTTATTTCGAATAGTTTCAATAGCCATGTTTAGAGCGTCGACTGTTCCGCGTTGTTCTGTAAAGCCGAATTGTTGAGGATTGGTTTTCCCGGCCTTGGTAGCCGCATAATTCACTCGGCGGATAAAAAGTTTTTCCAGGAGCTTGCCAAACACCGAGATTAATCCAATTGGTCTGAATGAGTTAAGTGATGTAGAGTCGGCTTTTCCCGGTTTGGGGATGATTTTTATATATGCCTCTTTCCACCGCTTGGGGAAGTGCCGGAGTGTAAGGCATCGGTTGAGTATATCAACTAATAGGTCCGGATACGATTTTGCAACTTGTTTACAAATGTCAGCCGTGAGGTGATCAAGTCCCGGGGCCTTTTTCGGGTTAATATGTTCTAAACACTCCTGCACCTCTTCCACAGTAAATGGGGGATCATCCTGGGTTTGCGGTACTTGCGTCTGTTGTGAGCGTAATCTTGTGTGGTAAGGCGAATCATCATCCTTAGTATCTGCTGGAAAAAAGTGGTCAAGAAGTGCTTCTGCGGTTTCGGTGGCATTGGTGGTATATTTGTCCCCTACTTTAACAGTAGCAGGAGGGCGTCTAGGAGCTGATTCTTTGAGTAGGCGATTTGTGAGTGACCAAACATTCTCTTTGGTCTGCAACTGGCAGAAGTTGCGGAAATGTTTTGTCGATTCAGTTCTCATTTCTGCAGCATACTCTTCCTTGGCTTTCTTCTGCTTTTCCAATAGTTCTTCAAGTGGTAGTCTCTGTCTTTTAGCAGCGTGAATCTTGCGGTGTAGCGTGATGACTTGTGTTTTAAGATTTTCTAGCTTTTCCGACCACCAGGGCGCTTTAGGTTTGGTACCGCTTTTCCTAGTCGGCATAGAGGCACTACATGCTTCCTGAATGACACTCGTGAGGTCGTCAATAAGAGCTTCTAATTCTGGGACACTAGTGCCTCCGACGTCAATCTCCAAAATATTGCTCGATCGCATCATGTCGTCCAATTTCTCTTTAAATAGTGCCCAGTTGGCTTTTTCTGTCTTGTACAGAAAAGTTGATGTTCTTGGTGGTATTTGAGGGGTAGAAAGTGCGTTGTTAATCGAGAACTCGACGGCATGATGTTGGGAGGAGGAGCAGGCCGCCAAATTTACTCTCCAATTAGCGATGCTGTAATAGACTGAGTTTGAGGCAAGAGTTAAGTCGATAATCGAACTTCGCCTTTGGCCGTGAGTCGTAGTCTCAAATGTCGGGGTATTGCCTTCATTGCATACATTAAGGTCGTTAGCGAGTATAAATTCCATGATCTCGTCACCTCTTGCATTAGAGGTTGCACTGCCCCATAGTGGATTCCAACCATTCAGATCCCCTCCAATGATTAGACACTGATTGTTGGTTTGTCTTGCTAAATATTCCAGCTTGTCAAATGTGTTATCTGGATCTTCTCTTGGTTCAACGTAGGCTGATGCGATGGTGATGGGACGATTGTTATGATTAATCGTAATAACACTAAGATTAGCGGATGAGTATTGTGTTTCGCCAATCACATTTCCCACTTGTGGCTTTGTAATAATGCAAGCTTTAACCCTATTTCCTTTTCCAAATTGATGAATTTCAAGACCTTGTATGTTTTTCATTTCTAATTGGTTGCCCACGTAGGGCTCCTGGATAAGTCCTATCATATAAGGTCCCTGCAAGAAAGAAAGAATAAATTCGTGTGAACTGTCTCGCGATCTGTCTATGTTGCACTGTAATATCTGAAGTTTATAGTTGAAGAGAATGACAACCGTAGTCCACTTTAGTATTTATTCTTTCTTTCATTGCACGTAACCTAGGACACTTCTCAGATGTTGCAGAGTGTTGGGCGTCAGTATTAGCTTTGAATTTGTTATTATGTTGTGTACAATTGTAGCACTTGGGCTTGCCGTTCTCTTTGTCCGGGCAGTTTTCGTAGGTGTGTTTAGTTGAAGCGCAGTGAGAGCACGGTGTTTCCTCTGTTTTGCAATGATTTTTCGTGTGGCCGAATTGAAGGCATTTGTGGCATTGCAGAAACGGGGAAAATTCAGCCACTCTGACTCGCTGCCACTCGATGCACACCCTTTCAATGGAGATAAGTTTGCGATACATCTCCGGACTGACACAAAACACTGCGTTGTAAAGCTGCGGGTTGCGGTTGTTTCGCTTAAAACGGAGGGTCATTTCATCTTCCTTGTGACATGATAGTGAGGGGTTTTGCCGTAATATGTTGTCGACTATTTCCTCAGCGGGGGTGTCATTCATTATACCTTTTAAAATAATCATCGGTTTAAGACGCTTCGCCGGTTCTGCGTCAACAAACTCAGATTGCCGCATTTTGTCAAGTATCTGATTCGCCTGCTCATTATTGTCAAATTCAATCCTCATTTTGTTGTTTGAAATAGTTTGGACTCTGGATGGAGCAAATGACAATTCTCTGAAGTTGACGCTCTTTTTGAGAACATTAACTGCATCTTGACGGCTCTTAATTTCCACCTTGGGTGTCACTATAATTGCTGGTTTACTATTGGGGACAGTTTTAGGTGCAGCAAAAGAGTTGCTTTTCTGAGCGGTGATGTTGGCATAGGAAGGAATATTTGTAGGTGCGCTTATTGCCGTATTTTCCCTTATTGCCTCTCTGACCGTTTCCTTAATGTTAGACAGCTCATTGGAGAGTGATTCATGAACCATTCTGGCTACATCCTGTTGCAAGCTACCTCTGTCCTCCGTGTTAATTCTGTTTCGTTCCTGAGTCTTGATTACTTTTGCAATTTCATTGCACTCCCTGTTAAAGGCATCAATTGTTTCTGATGCAATCTTCCCGATCTGTTCACTGTATTTGGACGCTCGCTCTCTATTCTCCTTTGTAACGGATGTCCTGTTTGCTCCTACTTGCAAGGATTCCTTGATTTTCTCTGCTAAGTCAACGATGTTCTTTTTCATCGCAATAACGCGTGCATTGTTGCGGTTAATGCGCCTGGAGAGAGCATCTAAGTCTGGGTCCAGATCTTGTGGTGCTTCGGCTGTTATTGAGTCGTCGCATGATTTGTCGGTGTTGGTTTCTTGTGAACTGGGCTCTAAAGTTGATTCGAGCAGTGAAAATTGATTTTCATGAATCAACTCATCCGCAATTAACTTGTCTGATAATTTTGCTGACGCTTTCTTAGTGGGAGTTCTTGGAGTACCCATTTTTGTTATTAATTAATACCTATAAGTTATAGTTTTTTTAGAAATTGCTTGGAGAACCACAAAGTTGTTATCTAAAAACTAAAGAAATTTACACAATTTTTGCCTGTTACGCCACACCGCCTCACGTTTAACCTTAGGCAATCGGGTTTCAATTTAATATGTTATCACGTAGGCGCAAAGGTATACTACTATAATAAAAAAGGATGGCGTTTTTTTTACATATATTTACTGAGATATAAATTTTTCAATAAATACAGTTTGGATAACTAAGAAAAGATTTGGAGGAAAAATATTTTTTTACGATCGCCGAGATCTTAGAAGCTAAGCAAGTTAGATTAAATATTGTACATGAATCAAGTAAAACTCACCAAAAAACGTGTTTTAAACTAAAAACTATGTTTCTGTCATGCAAATTCTCAGAAATATTAAGAAAAACGTCAAAAAGTTAGGTTAGGTTATGCTAAAAGTTAGGTTAGGAGATATTTTTCAGTTTATTGCAGTTAATTAAATTTTGTAAAAAGTAAGTAGTAGGACTCAGCAAATTCTATATTAAACAAGAAAAATCACACTGCTATGTGCTGTAAAAAAATTCCTATCAATAAAATGAGATTTAAAAATAAAAAAATTTAAAAGTAGAATTAAAAATCCAAATGACCCGCTACAGACGCGTTTGTAAACTCTAAACAAGCGCCGCGCAGAGTTTTATTTGAAATTTATCACAATATAACAGTACCACAAAAATTACAAAAGATAAACACAAACAAGTGGTCTAAGTTAAGATAAGTAATTTACAAGTTAGGTTTGTTGATATTTTCTTATCTATTATAGCTAATTTTTTGTTTTTATTAAAACTAAGTAGGTTTTAGCAAAATCTATTAGAAACACAAAGAAAAATACTGCTTAGTACTATATTTAAGTTTTTATTAATAAGATAAAAATATTAAAATTCAAAAATTAAAAATGAAATAATAAATCCAAAAGACCCGCTACAGACGCGTTAATAGACTCAAAACAAACGCCGCGCAGAGTTCTAATTGGATATAAACTCAAAACAGTAGTTGCTTCAATATTATAAAAGATAATTCAAAAAGAGTTGTCCAAGTTAGGTTTGGTAAACCTAAGGACATTGGAACACTGGCTAAAAATTGAATTTTAAAGTTAAAGTTTTACTTGAATATTATTAAGATAGATAAAGGTTAGAGCAATGTTATACTGTTAACAGAACTAAAAAAGAACTACGGGAACAAAAGATACAACGTTTGCTAAAATTAAATTTTTAGGATTAAAATTGATCAAAAATTGCAAATTTAAAAATTTATTTCTGCGAAAACTATAGAAACTAGAGAGAGACTTAGTACTAAATAAAAACGCCAAACGGTAAGAATTATTTATTAAAATTTTGAAATTTAAAATTCGTTCAAATGGAAAAAAGTTATTAGCAGAATTTGGGCAAAAATAAAGATTTTTTGTGAAAAAATTTGAAAAATTTGAATAATTAAGTGGATTTTAAAGATAGGTAAACTTAAATTGCTATTAAATAAGCCTTATTGGCTAAGAAATTTTATTTTAAAAACAGATTTGCAAAAAGATAAAAATTGAATTTATTAGGAATTTTTCAAATATTTTGAGGGTGAAAAAGTTTACCTAAGGTCCGGATTTTTGACCTGTCCTAGTACAAAAGACATCAACGCGTGCTGGCGAAAAATATATTTTGTACTAAGATGTATGAGAAAAAAAGAAATAATTAATTTTGAGAAAACTAAAGAAGATAACCCCGTCGGGCAAAAAATGTAAGGTTCGGAAAAATCAAAAGCGACCGCGCAAAAAATCACAGACGTGTAGGGGCACTCTGGATGTTTCAAAAAGGGCTTGGTTAGGTTAGGTTAGGTTAGGTTAGGTTAGGTTAGGTTAGGTTAGGTTAGGTTAGGTTAGGTTAGGTTAGGTTAGGTTAGGTTAGGTTAGGTTAGGTTAGGTTAGGTTAGGTTAGGTTAGGTTAGGTTAGGTTCCAGATATGGGGGTTACCGGCCACTTTGGCCGGCGTGGACCAAAACCAGATGAGGGAGTGTGGCTCCCCACTACTCTCCCAGGAGAGAGGTCCGGGATGCTGCATCCGGAGGTGGGTGGCCTTTGGGCTGCGATCCGCTCTGCGGATGAGGTCCGTTTTCGGACGGGGCGGTTACTGGTCTCGGGATCGGTCTCCGGCCAACCCGTAACCCTGCACGTGGTGCAGGAACGGGGGCCGCCTTTGGGGGGTCGCGTGGAGATAACCACTTTAATAAATCCTCAAAGTCCCGGCGTTGCGAAACGTCGGCGTCGGGGCGCCCGTGCGCGGGTGGCTGGCGGAGTGCGGTCAGCTGGCTAGCGTCACCCACGGATATCTCCCGCCCTCCGTGGTGTAATTAGGGTTACCCGGGTACAGGGGTCTCTGCCCGGGTGGACTGTGTATATCCCCCATACTCGTGGGTTTAGCTATGGAAACTTTAAATTTTAAAAATATGTTTGGTGGAGGTGCAGACGAAAAGTCTAAGAAGAAGGAGGAGCCGCGAAAGACTGCAACTAAGCAGTCCGTGGAAAAATCAGAGGAGAATGAGGCTGTTTTCAAGCAGCCGGTGGCAGGAACATCTGCTGGAAGTCAAAAGGAGCCCGTTGTGAGGGTGACTCGAAGCGCCGTACTAGCGGCTTTGGTGGCTGAGGGGAATAATTGTGCCCCCATTAGTTTGAGTCGAAGTCCATCATGTTCGACTATCGGGGATGATGACCTCGAAGAACAACTTTTACGTGAGGCTGGACTGGGGAGGAAACGTTCTCGGTCAAGAGTGACGGACTTGTCTAACGAAAGTCAGGATGAGGAAATCACCAATCCTTCGAAGGTTGCAGCACCACGTGGTCGGAAGCGCCCTGTGTCTTTGGGCCGTAATGTGGGATTGGCTGCAGCCCAAGCGGAATTGGCTGCTTTTGAGAAGATGGATTTGGAAAGGCGCGTGGAAAAGGAAACCGCTGCGGCGGCAAGTAACATCCGCAAACCTCCGAAAGCCAAGGGAGGCAATCCCCCTGAGAAAGAAGACCCATGCCAATTGGCAAATTGCGAAGTCCTCTCACGCGGGATGGATGGGGTCGAAGCCATCTTGCAAGTGGCTACAAAGTCAGGAAACCTTAAGGGCACCAGCGTTAAAGCTTTGAAGGATGCGGCGGCCTTAATCAAAACCATGTTAGGGGAGATGTATGATCGGAATACATCTGACAGCGCGAAGAAGATAGATGAGCGTTTCGTCCAAACGCAAGCTAACCTAAAACGCGCTATAGAGGAAAACACCCGCATCTCAGCAGAAAATCTGAAATTGAGGGAAGAGATGGCGGCGATCCGACGCGAGCTACAGTTAGTGCGTGAACAGTTGCAAGGGGTACCCGTCAAAGGTGGTCGTCACTCACATAGCACCGTGGGCAATATGACAGTAGAAGAACTGCAGAGGCTGATTGCTGAACAAGCAGGCACGATGGTCAGTGCCCGGATAGAGGGCCTGAGCCGTCGACTTCCACCTGAAGAGAACCTGCGGCCACCTTTAGCAGCTGCCAAAAGAGGTAAAAAGGCAGAATCTGTCCCATCGGTTGCGCCAGCTTCTGAGCCTTCTGTCATAGCCCCCGCCCCAGTAGAGGGAAAGGGTGCGAAGAAGAAGAAGAAAAAGGAGAAAAATGCCAAACAGCCGAATGTGAACGCAATGCCTGCTCCAGAGCAACCGACGCAGGCCGAGCCCTCCCAAAACGGGACTGAGGGAGATTGGACTGAGGCCCGAAATAATAAGAGGAGGAAGAAGGCCCCACCATCAACATCTGTGAAGAGGCCTAGTCAACCTGATACAAAAGCGAAGAAGAAGAAGAAGCCGAGACTTCGTATTCCAAAATCAGCTGCAGTAGTCGTAAAATTGCGGCCTGAAGCAGCTGAAAAAGGGGTGAGCTACGCTGAAATTCTCGCCGGAGCTAAACAAAAGATAGATGGAAGCATAGTCGGCACTGGCCTCAAATGCAAAGTCGCAGCGACTGGCGCTCGCTTGATAGAAGTGCCGGGCGTTAACAATACAGAGAGAGCTGAAAAGCTGCTTGTTTGTTTGCAAGAGATTTTCGACCCAAGCCTGGTTGAGGTGACCAGGCCCATGAAAACCGCGGCGTTCCGCGTATCGGGCCTGGATGACTCGGTGTCGGTCGTTGACATTCAAGAAGCAGTGGCAAAGGTTGGAGATTGTTCGACTGATTCAGTAAAAGTCAGCGAAATACGCCAAAGTCGGTTTGGATTGGGAACGGCGCTAGTCAGGTGCCCGGTATCCGCCGTTAAAAAGCTGTCGGAAGGCGGCAAGCGAAGACTTCTGGTGGGTTGGGTCTCGGCGACAATTAATGTTTTACCGCCGAAACGCATGCACTGCTTCCAGTGCCTCGAATTGGGACATGTCCGTGCCAAGTGTGAGGGCAAGGACAGGAGTGAGCTGTGCTTCAGGTGTGGTACCCCTGGGCATAAGGCCAAGGATTGTGACAGGGCGTTGCGCTGCGTAGTCTGTGCAGCTGCTGAAATAAGGGCAGATCATATGCTTGGGGGGAAATCTTGCAATCCCCCCAAGCGTAAGAAGAAGAATAAAACCACAGCTCAGCAAGAAGCTTCCCAACCATCAACGGTGGAGGCTGAAGAGGCGATGGAGTTTGCCGACGATATTGGCATAGAAGCAGCGGAGCTCAAGCGGGCTTCAGGCCTGAATGAGCGCTAGTTGAGGGGACCGGGCTGCGGAAGCGGGGAACTTCCGTAGCCCAATCCAGGGTCCTCGTGGTGGCATGGCACGCCTTGTGTTCCGGCGTGCCTCACCGGTTGAGGGAGCTTCTGTGCTCCCAACATAAAAATGTCAGTTTGTGTCCGTTTGGACGACCGGCGGCGGATCGCGGTTGTATACTTGCGTCTTCCCGTGGTCCGTTGCACTAGCGGCAGAGGAACACCCAGGGGGTTTTAGTGGAGTCACCACATAACCACCCCCGCGTTCCCCGCGTGGGGGGGTATGCGAAGGCATTTCCCCCTGGCCAAAAAAAAAAAAAAAAAAAAAAAAGGTTAGGTTAGGTTAGGTTAGGTTAGGTTAGGTTAGGTTAGGTTAGGTTAGGTTAGGTTAGGTTAGGTTGGGGTGCCACGCCAGACAACCTCCACGTGGTGCACCCTGGGCGTCACCGTTTTTGATACGGTGACGGCTAATGGTCTGGCAGTTGAAGACGGCGCCAGTTCTGCCCTGGTGCTGTCTAACTCGTTACCCCGTACGTGGTGCGGGACCGAGGGCCGCCATCTAAATGGATGGGGGCCGCGAGGAAGACAACCTCAGAAAAAATTACCTGGCGGGGACCGCAAGAGGTCCTGTCTCGCTCTCGGCGGGTGTTGTAGGCTCCGGGTCGGCGTCCCAGACGTATTCTGGGCAGCGGCGACGTGGTTCGGGCTCGGCCGGCGCCCTGGAGATTCCGGGAAGCGGCGGTGCGAGCGTGGGCGGCGGGTTCGTTCGGTTGCGGTTAAACGTGATCGGCGGACGGGCATTTTTGCCAACTGTCGGCAAAACCGGTGACCTAGTCACGTCTTAGGGCCGGTGGGGCTGCCCTTAATTGGGTGTCCCCGCGAGGAGAAAACCTCCATAAAAAACCTCAACCCCAAGTTTTTTGTCGTGCGGCGAGGGGGTGAATGGCTGCAGGGAGTGCAGTCATCACGCGGCAACGGAGCAGGGAACTGGCAACCCTCCTGCTTCGATAACCTTTGCTTGCTCAGGTACAGGGGTCTCTGCCTGAGTGGACCAGAATGTTTCCCCCATAATCGTGGGACTAAGATGGATGAAATGAACTATAAAAAATTTGATGAATTTGTGGAGAAGATGGACATTGCCTATGGTCCGAGGGAAAAATATGGCAAGAAAAAGATAAGGAGGAGAAGTCAAGAGATGCCTGTTTACGCAACTGCCCCTGCTAAGCAGTTAGAAAAAGTAGTCGAAAGCCCAGATGACGCTTCAGATGAGGAAGTTTCTACGAACGAAAGGGATGCATTGTTTTTCGCTAACCAAATATTGAAGGACATTGCGACAGTTGACAAAAGTCTCCTTCTTTTAAAGGACAAGGGCGAACCTGCTAGGGGATTGCTAAGATTTATAGAAAAAGCAGTCGAAATGATTAACACAAAATGGAAAAAAGAGGTAGTAGAAGTCCAAGAGGCATACAGTTCGGCAATAGAGAAGCTGGACGAGGTGACGACATTAAACAATAAATTAATTGCGAAGAATAAGTGTATGATGAAAGAGGTTGCTGCATTGAAGGTGAATGCAGAAGCCGCCTCTCTGCCTCAGCTTGAAGAGACGAGGAAAGCAATAGCTGCCCTAGATGCAACAAAAAACTCTTTTCTTGGGGATATGAAAGAGATGATTGACAAGCGTTTTTGCCGACAGTTGGCAAAAATGCCCGTCCGCCGATCACGTTTAACCGCAACCGAACGAACCCGCCGCCCACGCTCGCACCGCCGCTTCCCGGAATCTCCAGGGCGCCGGCCGAGCCCGAACCACGTCGCCGCTGCCCAGAATACGTCTGGGACGCCGACCCGGAGCCTACAACACCCGCCGAGAGCGAGACAGGACCTCTTGCGGTCCCCGCCAGGTAATTTTTTCTGAGGTTGTCTTCCTCGCGGCCCCCATCCATTTAGATGGCGGCCCTCGGTCCCGCACCACGTACGGGGTAACGAGTTAGACAGCACCAGGGCAGAACTGGCGCCGTCTTCAACTGCCAGACCATTAGCCGTCACCGTATCAAAAACGGTGACGCCCAGGGTGCACCACGTGGAGGTTGTCTGGCGTGGCACCCCAACCTAACCTAACCTAACCTAACCTAACCTAACCTAACCTAACCTAACCTAACCTAACCTAACCTAACCTTTTTTTTTTTTTTTTTTTTTTTTGGCCAGGGGGAAATGCCTTCGCATACCCCCCCACGCGGGGAACGCGGGGGTGGTTATGTGGTGACTCCACTAAAACCCCCTGGGTGTTCCTCTGCCGCTAGTGCAACGGACCACGGGAAGACGCAAGTATACAACCGCGATCCGCCGCCGGTCGTCCAAACGGACACAAACTGACATTTTTATGTTGGGAGCACAGAAGCTCCCTCAACCGGTGAGGCACGCCGGAACACAAGGCGTGCCATGCCACCACGAGGACCCTGGATTGGGCTACGGAAGTTCCCCGCTTCCGCAGCCCGGTCCCCTCAACTAGCGCTCATTCAGGCCTGAAGCCCGCTTGAGCTCCGCTGCTTCTATGCCAATATCGTCGGCAAACTCCATCGCCTCTTCAGCCTCCACCGTTGATGGTTGGGAAGCTTCTTGCTGAGCTGTGGTTTTATTCTTCTTCTTACGCTTGGGGGGATTGCAAGATTTCCCCCCAAGCATATGATCTGCCCTTATTTCAGCAGCTGCACAGACTACGCAGCGCAACGCCCTGTCACAATCCTTGGCCTTATGCCCAGGGGTACCACACCTGAAGCACAGCTCACTCCTGTCCTTGCCCTCACACTTGGCACGGACATGTCCCAATTCGAGGCACTGGAAGCAGTGCATGCGTTTCGGCGGTAAAACATTAATTGTCGCCGAGACCCAACCCACCAGAAGTCTTCGCTTGCCGCCTTCCGACAGCTTTTTAACGGCGGATACCGGGCACCTGACTAGCGCCGTTCCCAATCCAAACCGACTTTGGCGTATTTCGCTGACTTTTACTGAATCAGTCGAACAATCTCCAACCTTTGCCACTGCTTCTTGAATGTCAACGACCGACACCGAGTCATCCAGGCCCGATACGCGGAACGCCGCGGTTTTCATGGGCCTGGTCACCTCAACCAGGCTTGGGTCGAAAATCTCTTGCAAACAAACAAGCAGCTTTTCAGCTCTCTCTGTATTGTTAACGCCCGGCACTTCTATCAAGCGAGCGCCAGTCGCTGCGACTTTGCATTTGAGGCCAGTGCCGACTATGCTTCCATCTATCTTTTGTTTAGCTCCGGCGAGAATTTCAGCGTAGCTCACCCCTTTTTCAGCTGCTTCAGGCCGCAATTTTACGACTACTGCAGCTGATTTTGGAATACGAAGTCTCGGCTTCTTCTTCTTCTTCGCTTTTGTATCAGGTTGACTAGGCCTCTTCACAGATGTTGATGGTGGGGCCTTCTTCCTCCTCTTATTATTTCGGGCCTCAGTCCAATCTCCCTCAGTCCCGTTTTGGGAGGGCTCGGCCTGCGTCGGTTGCTCTGGAGCAGGCATTGCGTTCACATTCGGCTGTTTGGCATTTTTCTCCTTTTTCTTCTTCTTCTTCGCACCCTTTCCCTCTACTGGGGCGGGGGCTATGACAGAAGGCTCAGAAGCTGGCGCAACCGATGGGACAGATTCTGCCTTTTTACCTCTTTTGGCAGCTGCTAAAGGTGGCCGCAGGTTCTCTTCAGGTGGAAGTCGACGGCTCAGGCCCTCTATCCGGGCACTGACCATCGTGCCTGCTTGTTCAGCAATCAGCCTCTGCAGTTCTTCTACTGTCATATTGCCCACGGTGCTATGTGAGTGACGACCACCTTTGACGGGTACCCCTTGCAACTGTTCACGCACTAACTGTAGCTCGCGTCGGATCGCCGCCATCTCTTCCCTCAATTTCAGATTTTCTGCTGAGATGCGGGTGTTTTCCTCTATAGCGCGTTTTAGGTTAGCTTGCGTTTGGACGAAACGCTCATCTATCTTCTTCGCGCTGTCAGATGTATTCCGATCATACATCTCCCCTAACATGGTTTTGATTAAGGCCGCCGCATCCTTCAAAGCTTTAACGCTGGTGCCCTTAAGGTTTCCTGACTTTGTAGCCACTTGCAAGATGGCTTCGACCCCATCCATCCCGCGTGAGAGGACTTCGCAATTTGCCAATTGGCATGGGTCTTCTTTCTCAGGGGGATTGCCTCCCTTGGCTTTCGGAGGTTTGCGGATGTTACTTGCCGCCGCAGCGGTTTCCTTTTCCACGCGCCTTTCCAAATCCATCTTCTCAAAAGCAGCCAATTCCGCTTGGGCTGCAGCCAATCCCACATTACGGCCCAAAGACACAGGGCGCTTCCGACCACGTGGTGCTGCAACCTTCGAAGGATTGGTGATTTCCTCATCCTGACTTTCGTTAGACAAGTCCGTCACTCTTGACCGAGAACGTTTCCTCCCCAGTCCAGCCTCACGTAAAAGTTGTTCTTCGAGGTCATCATCCCCGATAGTCGAACATGATGGACTTCGACTCAAACTAATGGGGGCACAATTATTCCCCTCAGCCACCAAAGCCGCTAGTACGGCGCTTCGAGTCACCCTCACAACGGGCTCCTTTTGACTTCCAGCAGATGTTCCTGCCACCGGCTGCTTGAAAACAGCCTCATTCTCCTCTGATTTTTCCACGGACTGCTTAGTTGCAGTCTTTCGCGGCTCCTCCTTCTTCTTAGACTTTTCGTCTGCACCTCCACCAAACATATTTTTAAAATTTAAAGTTTCCATAGCTAAACCCACGAGTATGGGGGATATACACAGTCCACCCGGGCAGAGACCCCTGTACCCGGGTAACCCTAATTACACCACGGAGGGCGGGAGATATCCGTGGGTGACGCTAGCCAGCTGACCGCACTCCGCCAGCCACCCGCGCACGGGCGCCCCGACGCCGACGTTTCGCAACGCCGGGACTTTGAGGATTTATTAAAGTGGTTATCTCCACGCGACCCCCCAAAGGCGGCCCCCGTTCCTGCACCACGTGCAGGGTTACGGGTTGGCCGGAGACCGATCCCGAGACCAGTAACCGCCCCGTCCGAAAACGGACCTCATCCGCAGAGCGGATCGCAGCCCAAAGGCCACCCACCTCCGGATGCAGCATCCCGGACCTCTCTCCTGGGAGAGTAGTGGGGAGCCACACTCCCTCATCTGGTTTTGGTCCACGCCGGCCAAAGTGGCCGGTAACCCCCATATCTGGAACCTAACCTAACCTAACCTAACCTAACCTAACCTAACCTAACCTAACCTAACCTAACCTAACCTAACCTAACCTAACCTAACCTAACCTAACCTAACCTAACCTAACCTAACCTAACCTAACCTAACCTAACCAAGCCCTTTTTGAAACATCCAGAGTGCCCCTACACGTCTGTGATTTTTTGCGCGGTCGCTTTTGATTTTTCCGAACCTTACATTTTTTGCCCGACGGGGTTATCTTCTTTAGTTTTCTCAAAATTAATTATTTCTTTTTTTCTCATACATCTTAGTACAAAATATATTTTTCGCCAGCACGCGTTGATGTCTTTTGTACTAGGACAGGTCAAAAATCCGGACCTTAGGTAAACTTTTTCACCCTCAAAATATTTGAAAAATTCCTAATAAATTCAATTTTTATCTTTTTGCAAATCTGTTTTTAAAATAAAATTTCTTAGCCAATAAGGCTTATTTAATAGCAATTTAAGTTTACCTATCTTTAAAATCCACTTAATTATTCAAATTTTTCAAATTTTTTCACAAAAAATCTTTATTTTTGCCCAAATTCTGCTAATAACTTTTTTCCATTTGAACGAATTTTAAATTTAAAAATTTTAATAAATAATTCTTACCGTTTGGCGTTTTTCTTTAGTACAAAGTCTCTCTCTAGTTTCTATAGTTTTCGCAGAAATAAATTTTTAAATTTGCAATTTTTGATCAATTTTAATCCTAAAAATTTAATTTTAGCAAACGTTGTATCTTTTGTTCCCGTAGTTCTTTTTTAGTTCTGTTAACAGTATAACATTGCTCTAACCTTTATCTATCTTAATAATATTCAAGTAAAACTTTAACTTTAAAATTCAATTTTTAGCCAGTGTTCCAATGTCCTTAGGTTTACCAAACCTAACTTGGACAACTCTTTTTGAATTATCTTTTATAATATTGAAGCAACTACTGTTTTGAGTTTATATCCAATTAGAACTCTGCGCGGCGTTTGTTTTGAGTCTATTAACGCGTCTGTAGCGGGTCTTTTGGATTTATTATTTCATTTTTAATTTTTGAATTTTAATATTTTTATCTTATTAATAAAAACTTAAATATAGTACTAAGCAGTATTTTTCTTTGTGTTTCTAATAGATTTTGCTAAAACCTACTTAGTTTTAATAAAAACAAAAAATTAGCTATAATAGATAAGAAAATATCAACAAACCTAACTTGTAAATTACTTATCTTAACTTAGACCACTTGTTTGTGTTTATCTTTTGTAATTTTTGTGGTACTGTTATATTGTGATAAATTTCAAATAAAACTCTGCGCGGCGCTTGTTTAGAGTTTACAAACGCGTCTGTAGCGGGTCATTTGGATTTTTAATTCTACTTTTAAATTTTTTTATTTTTAAATCTCATTTTATTGATAGGAATTTTTTTACAGCACATAGCAGTGTGATTTTTCTTGTTTAATATAGAATTTGCTGAGTCCTACTACTTACTTTTTACAAAATTTAATTAACTGCAATAAACTGAAAAATATCTCCTAACCTAACTTTTAGCATAACCTAACCTAACTTTTTGACGTTTTTCTTAATATTTCTGAGAATTTGCATGACAGAAACATAGTTTTTAGTTTAAAACACGTTTTTTGGTGAGTTTTACTTGATTCATGTACAATATTTAATCTAACTTGCTTAGCTTCTAAGATCTCGGCGATCGTAAAAAAATATTTTTCCTCCAAATCTTTTCTTAGTTATCCAAACTGTATTTATTGAAAAATTTATATCTCAGTAAATATATGTAAAAAAAACGCCATCCTTTTTTATTATAGTAGTATACCTTTGCGCCTACGTGATAACATATTAAATTGAAACCCGATTGCCTAAGGTTAAACGTGAGGCGGTGTGGCGTAACAGGCAAAAATTGTGTAAATTTCTTTAGTTTTTAGATAACAACTTTGTGGTTCTCCAAGCAATTTCTAAAAAAACTATAACTTATAGGTATTAATTAATAACAAAAATGGGTACTCCAAGAACTCCCACTAAGAAAGCGTCAGCAAAATTATCAGACAAGTTAATTGCGGATGAGTTGATTCATGAAAATCAATTTTCACTGCTCGAATCAACTTTAGAGCCCAGTTCACAAGAAACCAACACCGACAAATCATGCGACGACTCAATAACAGCCGAAGCACCACAAGATCTGGACCCAGACTTAGATGCTCTCTCCAGGCGCATTAACCGCAACAATGCACGCGTTATTGCGATGAAAAAGAACATCGTTGACTTAGCAGAGAAAATCAAGGAATCCTTGCAAGTAGGAGCAAACAGGACATCCGTTACAAAGGAGAATAGAGAGCGAGCGTCCAAATACAGTGAACAGATCGGGAAGATTGCATCAGAAACAATTGATGCCTTTAACAGGGAGTGCAATGAAATTGCAAAAGTAATCAAGACTCAGGAACGAAACAGAATTAACACGGAGGACAGAGGTAGCTTGCAACAGGATGTAGCCAGAATGGTTCATGAATCACTCTCCAATGAGCTGTCTAACATTAAGGAAACGGTCAGAGAGGCAATAAGGGAAAATACGGCAATAAGCGCACCTACAAATATTCCTTCCTATGCCAACATCACCGCTCAGAAAAGCAACTCTTTTGCTGCACCTAAAACTGTCCCCAATAGTAAACCAGCAATTATAGTGACACCCAAGGTGGAAATTAAGAGCCGTCAAGATGCAGTTAATGTTCTCAAAAAGAGCGTCAACTTCAGAGAATTGTCATTTGCTCCATCCAGAGTCCAAACTATTTCAAACAACAAAATGAGGATTGAATTTGACAATAATGAGCAGGCGAATCAGATACTTGACAAAATGCGGCAATCTGAGTTTGTTGACGCAGAACCGGCGAAGCGTCTTAAACCGATGATTATTTTAAAAGGTATAATGAATGACACCCCCGCTGAGGAAATAGTCGACAACATATTACGGCAAAACCCCTCACTATCATGTCACAAGGAAGATGAAATGACCCTCCGTTTTAAGCGAAACAACCGCAACCCGCAGCTTTACAACGCAGTGTTTTGTGTCAGTCCGGAGATGTATCGCAAACTTATCTCCATTGAAAGGGTGTGCATCGAGTGGCAGCGAGTCAGAGTGGCTGAATTTTCCCCGTTTCTGCAATGCCACAAATGCCTTCAATTCGGCCACACGAAAAATCATTGCAAAACAGAGGAAACACCGTGCTCTCACTGCGCTTCAACTAAACACACCTACGAAAACTGCCCGGACAAAGAGAACGGCAAGCCCAAGTGCTACAAGTGTACACAACATAATAACAAATTCAAAGCTAATACTGACGCCCAACACTCTGCAACATCTGAGAAGTGTCCTAGGTTACGTGCAATGAAAGAAAGAATAAATACTAAAGTGGACTACGGTTGTCATTCTCTTCAACTATAAACTTCAGATATTACAGTGCAACATAGACAGATCGCGAGACAGTTCACACGAATTTATTCTTTCTTTCTTGCAGGGACCTTATATGATAGGACTTATCCAGGAGCCCTACGTGGGCAACCAATTAGAAATGAAAAACATACAAGGTCTTGAAATTCATCAATTTGGAAAAGGAAATAGGGTTAAAGCTTGCATTATTACAAAGCCACAAGTGGGAAATGTGATTGGCGAAACACAATACTCATCCGCTAATCTTAGTGTTATTACGATTAATCATAACAATCGTCCCATCACCATCGCATCAGCCTACGTTGAACCAAGAGAAGATCCAGATAACACATTTGACAAGCTGGAATATTTAGCAAGACAAACCAACAATCAGTGTCTAATCATTGGAGGGGATCTGAATGGTTGGAATCCACTATGGGGCAGTGCAACCTCTAATGCAAGAGGTGACGAGATCATGGAATTTATACTCGCTAACGACCTTAATGTATGCAATGAAGGCAATACCCCGACATTTGAGACTACGACTCACGGCCAAAGGCGAAGTTCGATTATCGACTTAACTCTTGCCTCAAACTCAGTCTATTACAGCATCGCTAATTGGAGAGTAAATTTGGCGGCCTGCTCCTCCTCCCAACATCATGCCGTCGAGTTCTCGATTAACAACGCACTTTCTACCCCTCAAATACCACCAAGAACATCAACTTTTCTGTACAAGACAGAAAAAGCCAACTGGGCACTATTTAAAGAGAAATTGGACGACATGATGCGATCGAGCAATATTTTGGAGATTGACGTCGGAGGCACTAGTGTCCCAGAATTAGAAGCTCTTATTGACGACCTCACGAGTGTCATTCAGGAAGCATGTAGTGCCTCTATGCCGACTAGGAAAAGCGGTACCAAACCTAAAGCGCCCTGGTGGTCGGAAAAGCTAGAAAATCTTAAAACACAAGTCATCACGCTACACCGCAAGATTCACGCTGCTAAAAGACAGAGACTACCACTTGAAGAACTATTGGAAAAGCAGAAGAAAGCCAAGGAAGAGTATGCTGCAGAAATGAGAACTGAATCGACAAAACATTTCCGCAACTTCTGCCAGTTGCAGACCAAAGAGAATGTTTGGTCACTCACAAATCGCCTACTCAAAGAATCAGCTCCTAGACGCCCTCCTGCTACTGTTAAAGTAGGGGACAAATATACCACCAATGCCACCGAAACCGCAGAAGCACTTCTTGACCACTTTTTTCCAGCAGATACTAAGGATGATGATTCGCCTTACCACACAAGATTACGCTCACAACAGACGCAAGTACCGCAAACCCAGGATGATCCCCCATTTACTGTGGAAGAGGTGCAGGAGTGTTTAGAACATATTAACCCGAAAAAGGCCCCGGGACTTGATCACCTCACGGCTGACATTTGTAAACAAGTTGCAAAATCGTATCCGGACCTATTAGTTGATATACTCAACCGATGCCTTACACTCCGGCACTTCCCCAAGCGGTGGAAAGAGGCATATATAAAAATCATCCCCAAACCGGGAAAAGCCGACTCTACATCACTTAACTCATTCAGACCAATTGGATTAATCTCGGTGTTTGGCAAGCTCCTGGAAAAACTTTTTATCCGCCGAGTGAATTATGCGGCTACCAAGGCCGGGAAAACCAATCCTCAACAATTCGGCTTTACAGAACAACGCGGAACAGTCGACGCTCTAAACATGGCTATTGAAACTATTCGAAATAAAAAATCCAAAGGAGAAATTACAATGGCAGTATCTTTGGATATAAAGTCTGCATTTAATAATGCATGGTGGCCCATTATGTTCTACCAACTGAGAAACAAGAAATGCCCTAGCAACATATTCGAACTAATCCAAAGTTACGTCACTGACCGAACAATTACTCTCGACTTTTCGGGTACGCGCATAACTAAGGATATGACTAAGGGCTGCATTCAAGGCTCGGCATGTGGACCCATACTGTGGAACATCACGTTAGATGATTTATTTGAAACAACATTACCCGAAGGATGTCACATGCAAGCATTTGCCGACGATGTGTTACTCATCGTGTCGGCTAAAACGGTAACACAACTCCAGGACAGAGTAAACACAGCATTGGAGCGCATCACTGCATGGGGAGCCAAAGCAAAATTAACTTTCGGCCCTGAGAAAACACAACTCATTGCATTTAGCCAAAAAGCTGAAACTGCGAAGATTGTCATGTCCGGAAAACCCCTTAGTTTCTCAGACGAGATCAAACTTTTGGGAGTTATTATAGACAAAGGTCTGCTATTTAGCTCCCATGTGAAATACGTGGTTGCAAAGGCCACTAGAATTTTCCAGCGTCTCTGTGTCTTTACAAGGCCAACCTGGGGAACCCACCCAGAGAACATAAGCACCATTTATAAGCAGGTGATAGAGCCCATCATCACCTACGCCGCTGGAATCTGGGGCTCTGTAGCAAACAAGCAATACATACGCCAAAAATTAGAAAGTGTCCAAAGACTTTTTGCAATCAAAGCAATACGTGGCTTTCGCACAATATCAGCAACAGCGGCAATCGCTTTAGCCCAATTTGTGCCTCTGGATCTTAGAGTTTTAGAGGTACACAATATGGAAAAGACACGCCTCAATGGATTCTTTACTGAACTCCCCCATGATATCCAATATGAAAATAGAGTACCAACATCTGAATTACCGCATCCAAGCGAAAGAATCTCACCTCGATTCACAACAGTGACAACACAGGAGCAAGTAGATCAACTACACCGAGGCACAGCACACACTATTTTCACCGACGGAAGTAAACAAGAAGATGACACTGTCGGCGCTGCCTTCGTTTACTACAAACCCGGAGCAAATCAACCTACATTTACTGGCAAGCTCAAATTACACGACGTCTGCAGCGTTTTCCAGGCGGAGTTATTAGCCATTTTACACGCATGCAAATACATAGAGAAAAAGAAACTTCCAGACACAATCATCTTCTCTGACTCCATGTCATCGCTGCAAGCGATACAAGACCGAAGTAGCACCAACCAGCTAGTCGCAGAGATCCATGGAGTCTTGCGAAGACACATCGGAATAATAAGGCTGTCCTGGGTGCGCAGCCACGTCGGAATCATAGGCAACGAGGCAGCTGACCGCGCAGCTGGGCAGGCAGCGAAACTCAAACGCAGCCTAACGTACGATCAGTTTGCTTCGTCCTATGTAAAAAGACAACTGAGAATAAAATCACTCGCTGAATGGCAACATAGATACACCACAGCCACCCAGGGCAGCACAACTAAAGAGTGGCTACCTACAATCGAAGATTGTCAAACTGTCATGAAAACGACAGGCGTGACCTTCAGCCTCACTCAAATCCTAACAGGTCATGGTTATCACAAGGCCTACCTACACAAATTCAAGATAACGGATGACAACCTATGCCCTTGTGATGACATCAGTATTCAAAGTATTAAACACTTGTTAGAAGACTGCCCTCGCTTCGAAAGAGCGCGTTTTACGCATGGCATGATATGCCGCAACTTGCGAACCAACCCCTACAATTTAAGAGAACTAATTAAAAAAGAATCTGCTATCGAATCATTCCTAAACTACATAAATCATATTGTTAATAATCTCAAAGATTTCAACCAAACATAAAAACCACCACAGTATTATCACATTTAAATATTAACATTTTATAACAACACCTATGCAAATCTTCACTAATATTCATAAATTCCCAAAATCCGGAGTAAGTATCAAATTGCTACTCTCGGTTTATAATAAACATACAACTAAATAACTTAACAAAACCACATTGCGAATCAAATAAATACAATAAAAAAAAACCTAACCTAACCTAACCTAACCTAACCTAACCTAACCTAACCTTTTTTTTTTTTTTTTTTTTTACGTCAGGAAAATGCTTTCCGCACTTCCCGGCACCGGGAGAATGCCGGGGGTATGTGGGACTCACCATGGAAACCGCCGCTGGCTTGCGACGGCACCACTCTCCGCCCAGCCGATCCCCCACCCAACCCCTAGTGGGTTCGATGGGGGGCCGGAGGGGGGGCATACCCACTAAAAACCTGACGATGTCCCTTCACGTCACCTTGGCGACAATGCCTCATCGAACGATTCGCCATCATCTGACGACAAATCGCCTAAGGAGGCACTGCAACCTGGCGGGTTCACGGGAACACTCGCGTACACTACCGCGGCCCCACCAGTGATTGTCCGCCCTAGGCAGACCCGACCATCATCCCCAAAACCCGGGGGCGACAAAGGGTGTCCCGGGACACTTGGGACACCCTGAGTCATCGGAAGCCTGTGCAATGCAGGGGTGGGTCCTCCCAAACCCATTCCCCGCTGGCTTCCGAGAGAAGATGAGGGGTTATACCTTCCTGCCCAACCAACCCCCCTCCCTCTCTGATCGTCAATTATAGACGACTGATCGAATCGGCGGCCTCTCCGACCCGTTCGCCTCCTTCTACATACGGCTGCATTAGGGTCACTTTCCCTAATGCGTTCCAAATCTTCTTTTTGCGTCATCACGCTAACACAAAAGTCACTCATCGCTTTCCAGGATCTTCTGCTTTCCAACATTTCTTTGACAACACTAGGAAGCGAAAGGTCCTGCCCTATTGTCGCTCTCAGTTCGCGACGTTGTGTGGCCCAGGCTGGGCACAGCTCCAATGTGTGCTGCGCCGTATCTTCTGCGGCCCTACACTCACAACATTCCGGAGTTGGTTCTCTCCTCGCTATCTTGTGCAGGTACCCACCAAAACAACCATGTCCGGTAAGCACCTGCACCAGATGGTAATTCAAAGCACCGTGATTACGCTCCTTCCAGGCTTCTAGAACCGGAAAGATTGCCTCAGTCGTTCTTAGCCCGTATGCCGCGTATTGTAGTTGGTGTGACCATCGTTCCAATACTATCCCATCGGCCTGTCGTCTGACTCGGACAAGCTCTTCTAAAGAAGGACGTTCGCTTCGGTTTCTTGCATCCGCACGACATCTGTACACCTCCGCGAGAACAGTTGCCTCCAGCTCCCACGGAGGCAACCCAGCAAGCGCACAAGCAGCAGCGCCAGAGACCGTGCGGTAGGCTCTTACTGCTCTTATCGCAACGATTCGCTGCGGTTTCTTGAGAAGGGCTATTGTTTCCCTATTAAGAGAGCTCTCCCAAACTGGGGCACCATAGAGTGCCATGCTTCTTACAACGCCTGCATAGAGTTTTCGGCAGCTGAAATTTGGGCCTCCCAAGTTTGGGAGAAGTCTGCTCAATGATGTTGCCGTCTTTGTTAATTTAGGATTTAGTCGTCGAAAATGTTCATTAAACTTCCAATGGCTATCCAAAACTAGACCCAAGTATTTAATGTGAGGGCCAATAGGTATACTTTGTCCCTCGACCGACAATTGTGCATTAGCTGGAGGTCGGCCACGGGGGCCATAAAAGACGATTGCCTCTGTTTTAGGCAAGGCCACCTCTAGTCCAAGCAGCCTAATCCTGCCAACAATCAAAGCAGTTCCCACAGCCGCGCGGCGTCTTGCATCTAGGAAGTTATCTCCTCTTGCCAGCACCAGCGTATCGTCTGCATAACAGATTAGCTTCATACGCGGCAGTAGGGTACCGCGTAGAATCCAATCATAGCCGAGGTTCCACAGGAGTGGTCCTAAAACCGATCCCTGTGGAACCCCGCATTGTGTTGCTCTTGAAACCATTCTGCCTTCACTGTTAATGTATAGGACATTCCTATCTTCTAAATATTGTTCAACCACTTTCCTTAGATAAGATGGAATGCCGTGGTAACGCAGCGCTTCCATTATGCGGCAAAGGGGGAGTGAGTTAAATGCATTGGCGATGTCTAGAGACACCGCTATTACACTTTCCCCTCTTAGAACTGCCCTCTCAGACCACTGCTTTAGATCAGCGATGGCGTCGATGGTCGATCGTCCCCGACGAAACCCATGCTGGTTGTCCGATAAATTTGGCCCTTCGGATTCAAGATGTTCCAGAATTCGTTCCGCCAGGATCCTCTCAAGGAGTTTGCCCACCTCATCCAAAAGAACTATGGGACGATAGGCGGAAGGAGAGTCAGATGGACGACCCTCTTTTCGAAGTAGGCAAAGCCTCCCGTTTTTCCATATGTTCGGAAAACGTCCAGTTTCCAAACATTTATTATAGAGTTCCAGAAGTCTGACCCCTAAATGTTCTATAATGAGGGGTATAAGCTTTCCTGGAACACCGTCAGGCCCTGGCGCTTTTCGCCACGTTTTGAGGCGATCAAGAGCGCTTTTGATTTCCTCCATTGTGATTGGAAGGAAGTCAGTGGTGGCCGAAAGGGGTTGTCCATTTTCCGGCTGTTCTGGAACCATAATAGGTGGCCCCGGTTCTGTTCTGTCTGGAAAAAGTCCCGTTAGTATGTTTGATAGGAGTTCCGGCTCAAACGTTTCTATTGAGGGTGACGGCTGGTGCATTTTATTCCGTACCATGCGATACGGACGCCCCCATGGATCGCTATCAAGTTCTCCCACAAACTCATTCCATGATGCATCTCTAGCTCTATGAATCGCTAGCTGGAGAGCCACGGCAGCTTCCCTGTACTCTCTGTATCGGGTTTCTTCCTCATCTTGAGTATGACGGCGGCGACGACGGCAACGGGCGTATTCACGTCGCAATCTTATGCAATCATCACGTAGATCAGATATCTCTTGCGACCACCAATATACTCGACCACTGCCCGAGAATCGCTTAGCCCTAGGCATGGCAGCGTCACAGATGTCTGTCAGTGCACAGCGAAGATTTAGTGCCTGTTCATCCACTCCTTGTTCGCGGATTTGTGCTGGACAACACCAATCCGCAACAATAGCGGCCTCCTTAACCATTTCGACGTTCAATTGTTTCGTTGCCCATCTGGGGAAGGAGGTCGTATTCCGACTAGTGTTTGTTGGAGCATTTTGGCCACAGGTGGAAGATACGGTGAATCTAATGTACCTGTGGTCTGAAAGACTCTCTGCATCTACTATAACCCTCCATTCCTGTATGCGGGAGGCTATGGCAGGGGTAGCGAACGTTAAATCCACTATTGACCCTCCTTGCCGCCTTACGCATGTGTTGACCCTTCCCCTATTCATGAGACAAAGACCAGTCGCTGCAAACCATTCCTGCACCACAGCACCTTTTGCATTGAGATCAGGGGATCCCCATGCAGGAGAATGCCCGTTAAAATCGCCCAAAACGATGACAGGAGCTGGAGACATTCTTCTAATGACGCCGCTTAGAGTGTCCAAGAATCTTTCCAAGTTGGCTCTGCTGTCATTTGGGGAGAAGTAGATTCCAACGTAAACTAATCCCCCATATGTAGCCGCAACATAGCCGGGACCTCTCTCCTTAGTCAAGAGTGGTGGCGAACTGGCACCACCTCGGACGTGAATAGCTACTGTGTTCTGTGTATCCCCAGTCCAGGTGTGTCCAGTGGGAATTCTATATGGCTCAGCAACAACTCCAACCTGGATATCCCACTCCGCCATATGCTGCATAAAGATATTTTGTGAAGCAACGCAGTGGTTAAGATTTCCTTGAAGAATATTTAAGGGACTTCTAGACATTGAGCATTTCGATTTCCTGAGTCGTCTCTTGTTGGGAAGGTGGGGCCTGGGTCAAAGGGGCCCTCTTTCCTTTCGCAGTCGGTGGTGTGCACTTTCTGCCACACATCATATGTGTGGCAGGGCGGCCAGCATCAAAGCATACAGCACATTTAAGCGTTTTAGCCGAACAACTTATTGCCTTGTGGCCTTCCACTCCACAGCGGAAGCATATCAGGCTCCTGTCTGTCGAAACTGGGCACCTGGGACGAGTGTGTCCAGTGCCCATACATTTGTAACACCTCATTGGTAAAGGGTCCAAAATCTTCACTTGGGCCGAGCTCCACCCAATCAACAATCGACCCGATTCAGTTAGCACTTTAGCAGCCGTCACAGGGCACCGTACCAAAACAGATCCTGTACCACCGGGACCAGGACGGATAACCTAACCTAACCTAACCTAACCTAACCTAACCTAACCTAACCTAACCTAACCTAACCTAACCTAACCTAACCTAACCTAACCTAACCTAACCTAACCAAGCTCATTTTGAAACCTACAGAGTGAACTTACCGCCTTGAAAATTTTTTCGCGCCTCCATAGAATTTTTCCAAACTTCCTATTTTTTGTTCGACGCACATCCATTGAGTAGTTTTTGCGTAATAAATTTTTTTCCGAATTTTCATACTTGGAAAATGGTTCCCATATAATCGAAGTAACGCGTTGATGTCTTTTATATGGGAACCGTCGACCTTAGGTAGACTTTTTGGACTAAAAATTTATTAATTAAATTCATAACTTTTGATTGATTTGTCGTAGCTTAATTTTGTTTTTAGATTTAGATTTTAACGCCCTTAAGGCATATTATTGCATCATTTTTTTTAATATTTTCTTAGTTTTTCGCAAGATATTAAGGATTTTCAATTTTTTTTACCTAAAATTATTAAAAATCACCCATTATTTGTTGATATTTTCGTCTGGTTTGAACCGATCTTTTTAAATTTAGTTTTATTAGATAGCTTAAGTTAAAACACAACTTTAATTCTTATAAAAAAAATCCAAAGAGTCAATAGTTTTTCATCAATTTTGGTTTTAAAGTTCCGGAAATTTTTTTGTTTTTATTTAAAAAAATTGAAAGTTAGCAAACGTTACTACTCCGTCAATTCTTATTCAATCCATTCTATTTTTGGTCAAATCATAGTTTACCCTTGCGCTTCTTAGGAATATATACAAACTTTGTCGTATCGCTGAAATCCACAGAGTAAGCGATCGGCGAAGGGAGTGTGTTTTTACCTATTTTGTAAATAAGTGTTTTAATTGAATAACTTTGTTAGCTTTTAAGTTTTTGGTATAAAAGTTTTAATTAAGTAGTAGATCTCAGCGCGGCGCTTTTTTTAGTGTAAAGAACGTGACTGTAGCGATTCTATAACTTTTTATTTTAATTTTTTCTTTATGAAAATTTTAATTATTTCATTTATTTTTAATAAATTCATTTTTGTTTAGAAATTATTTAAAGTTTAGTAGTACGTTTAAGGTTAATAAACTCTTCATTTAGTTATAAATTTTATTTTCATAATATTTAAATTTGTGAAGATTTTCTCATTTTTCTGTGAATTAAATTTGTATTGGTGTGAAACTTTAATACTGCCATAATGGGCACGCCTAGAACACCCCCTAAAAAGAGAGGTACAGCAAATATAGCTAGCGCACAAATTTCAGATCAGCTGGCTCACGAGAATCAGTTTGCGTTGCTCGATTCGACTCCTGAGCTGAGTGAACCTGAGCTAATCTCAAAAGATAAAAACCCATTTGCCCCACTTGCCGAACTAGAATCTTCCATGGATATCACCATCACTGAGTCTGATAATTTGGCTGTCATATCCAAAGTCGCCAAGCGAGGCACAGCGCGCTTTAACCATGTCAAAAACATGATCACGCAGGAGATTCAAAAGATCAGAGATATCACTAAATTCCTCAAAAGCGACAAGAAAAATGATATCATCCTCGCATGCAACAACATGGAAAAACTCATCTCGGATCAGGCTGATGACTTTACGCGCGAATGTCGCAGGATAGAAACACAGGTGGACACAAGGGAGAGGGACAATATGATCGCCTCTGTTTCTAGCAACCTGAAGGAGGAGGTGGTACTGCTGGTCAAGGAGTCGGTTTCTTCCGAGATAGAAAATATTAAACGAACTGTCAGAGAGACAATTTTGGAGAACTGCAGTACCTCAACCCCCTGCAACGCTAACGCGGATAACCTGGAGAGCATTATTCCGAAAATAGCATCCGCAGTTGCCAAACAAATACCACCCCCAACGGCTCAACCCTCATTGATGCCACTTCCGGGTAAATCATATGCGGCGATTGCTTCGCGTCATAACCAAAATAATGTACCACAAACCAAAAGCTCTAAACCGGCAATAATGGTGACACCTAAAGGCGAAGTCAAATCACGGCAAGATGCTATTAACGCATTTAAGAAAAGCGTAAGCTTTAAAGAACTGGCTTTTGCACCAGCAAGAGTGCAAGTAGTGTCGAACAACAAACTGCGTGTTGAATTCGACAATAGCGCTCAAGTCGACAAAGTTCTTAGTAAAATTAAAGAATCGGATCACGCAACTGCGGAACACGCTAAGAGGCTCAGACCAATGATCATGCTCAAAGGCATAGACAGCAACACACCTTCTGAGAGCTTGGTTGACACCATTACTCTGCAAAACCCGGATTTGGAGATTCAAAAAGATGAGTTAGCGCTACGGTTCAAGCGCAACAACAGAAACCCTGAAGTATATTACAATGCGGTTTTCATGGCTAGTCCAAGACTATATCGCGCCATTATGAACCTCGAACGCGTAAATATTGACTATCAACGAGTCAGGGCGATGGATTTCTCACCTTTTCTACAGTGTCATAAATGTCTTCAATTCGGGCACACGAAGACTTACTGCAAGGTGGAGAAATCCTCCTGTTCTCATTGCGCGTCCTCCAATCATGCTGTGGAAAACTGCACGGAGAAGGAAAAGCCTCCGAAATGCTACAATTGTCATAGCCATAATCAGAAGTTCGGTATTAAGGCCGACACCAAGCATAAGGCAAACGATGCAATCTGCCCAAGGGTCCGTGCAATGAGAGAGAGAATAAACGAACGTGTCGACTATGGTAGCAGTCATTTTTAATCGTGAAATGAAAATTATTCAGTGCAACACAGACCGTGCGCTACTCAGTACACAAGAATTTGTTCTCTCTTTTATTAATGGACCTTACAGTATTGGTCTTATTCAAGAGCCATACGTAGGTAATGGCAACTGTATGAAATCGGTTCAAGGATTAAATATCTATCAATTCACTGGAGGAAATAGAGTTAAAGCTTGCATCGTCACCAAGCCGACAGTGGGGCCTATCATTGGAATGTCC